>JAUMJK010001450.1:0-121697 GCA_033558105.1 Coccyzus lansbergi | reverse complement strand
CCGCTGTATCTATTGCGCATGCGTGCCCTGCAACATGGCGGCGCCCGGAACAACTACTGCGCACTACTACTACTTGTTAACTCCTGTGCCTGCTGTGGCGGCCTCTCCCTTCTACACTCCCCCTTAACGGGCTCCTGCCGGCACAGAACGGACCCGAACGGAACCCTGAGCCGCGCGGAGCCGAGCCGAGGGGACTCGGGCACCCCGGGCAGGGCCAGGGTGGGCTTCGTAGGGGGACGTGCGGCGCTGTCCCTCTCGCAGCCGCAGCCTGCAGCCCGTTGGCCGCAGCCGGCGGCGGGCGGGAGGGCAGCGAAGAGCAGAGCCGTCCCGAACGGCGCCGCGCGGAGCCGACGGAAGCCGAGCGGAGCCGCTCGTCGAAATGAGCCGCCCGGTCTCCGCCAGTGCCGCTCGGGCTGCAGTTCCACTCCGCGGCCACGGCGCGGCAGCACTGAGTCCCACCCCCATTCATTGCCGAGGGTATCAAACGGCCGGCGTGTTCCTGTGGGTCCCGGGGACGCTGAGCGCCCGGCACACCGTGTGCTCCCTGCTGGGATACAGCCCTCCCGGCTCCCCCGGTCCCGCTGGACCTGCTCTCTCCCC
The DNA here is from genome assembly GCA_033558105.1 of Coccyzus lansbergi. Lineage (NCBI taxonomy): Eukaryota > Metazoa > Chordata > Aves > Cuculiformes > Coccyzidae > Coccyzus > Coccyzus lansbergi. The sequence goes on along the minus strand of JAUMJK010001450.1, from coordinate 121,097 downwards.
AGGGTCCCGGTGAGCTGGCTGGTCCCTGCGCTCCCCGGGAGGCAGGAGCTGGGCTGTCCCAGCTGCAGGGCTGCATGGAGGGTGCTCGTTTCACAGAAGGTACCTGATGCCTCCCCGAGCCCGAGGTCCCCCTGGGATGTCAACAACCCCTTCACCCTCCTCCGGGGAAGGTCCCCGTCTCCCCTGCCTGTTGCTGGGCTGCTGCGTCTCCTGGGTTCTGGGGCTCATGGTGAGGTGTGTGGACAACAGCAGTGGCAACGGGAGGGTCTTCTTTTTCCTGGGGAGGGCACAGGCTGCACGTGGGTGACTTTCATGGAAAGGGTCATTGGGCATTGGAATAGGCTGCCCAGGGAGGTAGGTGATTGATTCCCCTTCCCTAGAGGTGTTTAAGGGACGGGTGGATGAGGTCCTGAGGGACGTGGGTTAGTGTTCGATAGGAATGGTTGGACTCGATGATCCGATGGGTCTCTTCCAACCTGGTGATTCTATGATTCTATGAAACCATCGTTTGTAAGTCTCACCTGTTGTTCCTGCACCATCTCACACCAAAAATCCTCCCACTTTAAGCCTTAACATACCTACATCCCCTGTTTATTTGACAGAGTCCTACACATTATTGTTTTTCAGTAAAAGTGAATCCCATAGATTTTAGAAGTGAATGTTTTTGAAAAGACTGAAAATAACCTCCGAGCAGCATCACACAATTCTCTGTAAATAACAGTTTTAACTCCTCAGCAGGTGGCAGCGCAAAGTTATTTACAATGTCATATTCGCTCTGTACTGTATTAAGTAATTTGATTTTAAATTTGTGATAACCCCCACACAGACTATTAGGTAATTACACCAGATGGAAGAATTAATACAAAAAACATCAGGCTGCCTGTTTATTCCAGTTCTTGAGGATGGCTTCAGCGGCATCTATCGTGCTGTCTTTCTGCAAAACAAGGAATAGCACAATTACTGCAAGTACAGGTGTTGTGGTTGAACCCCAGCCCCAAGCACCATGCGGCTGCTCCCTCCCTCCCCGAGCAGGATGGGGAATCAACAACCTCCCTGAGCAGCCTATTCCAATGCCCAATGACCCTTCCCGTGAAAAACCTCCTCCTAATCTCTAGCCTAAATCTCCCCTGGTGGAGCTTGAGGCTGTGCTGGTGGAGCTTGAGGCCTTAAGCCTTCCCAGGCCGCAAATTTACCTTAATGAAGCAAAACCGTATGTATTTTTCGAACTGCTTTTTTGTCTCGGGGCCGCAGAATGCCGAAAGAGGAATTGCTGACAGCTTCTGAAAAAAAAAACAAAGCGGAAATAATGTTTGCTCATCCTACGTATGCATAAAGAAAATCCACTTTAAGCACGATGATTTTACTAGTCTATTTCTAGAACTTCTTCTCCCAACCTGCGAGGGAAAGACAGTTTGGGTCTGTGCACTAGCCAAGCTTAACTAAATTCAAATTACTTCTCTTAAGCAAAACAATTCAAAGATACTTTTCATAGAATCCTAGAATCATAGAACAAGCAGGTTGGAAGAGACCCATCGGATCATCGAGTCCAACCATTCCTATCAAACACTAAACCAAGTCCCTCAGCACCTCATCCACCCTTTTGTACAAAACACGTTGAAGAGAAGTGCTGGGACATAAGACAACCCCACCCTCAGCATACTTAGCAATATTTTAACCACATCATTACCAGCAGTTACTATAAACACCAAATATTATCTGGAATGGGATCTCTCTACTACATTATTTAATGAATATGATTACATTTATCCTGTTTTCGACAGCAAAGTGTTTCAGAAACTAGGGTCTGATCCGGACACCTTACCTTAGATGCTATCATCCACTTGACAAATTTATAGTCATAAGGTTGTTGATCATCTACGCCAGAGAGATCGACATCTATAAAGAAATCAAATATAAATCGCATGCTGTGAGATTTCCTAGGCTCCATTTGGAAGCCATTCATTAGCAGCACTTTATAAGAATTTATAAGAACAAAGATGTATGCTTTTACTTTTAAAATATTATTAAAATTACACTATACTAATTAAAGTAGGACAATAGGTTGAACCTTTTTGTCCTGACCCAAGCACCTGCTATACTTTCCAAGCAAATTCAGACATGTGGCTTGGGAGAAAGCCACCAGTACTCCAAAAAGTGAAAAACATGTAACTGGAAGATGTTCCCCTCTGGGAATTCATCCTCCAGAGTACCCTTAGCCTGAATTTCCCACAGGCTTTGTGCAATTTGGAAGGTTCTGCAGCATTTAGAAAGCAGAATGCCTTGAAGAGTCCTCAGGATATGTCTTCAGATTAGGAGATGTAAACAAAATAATAGAAAGGGGACAGTGTTAGAAACTCAAGGTATTAAGCTGTGTGCTTGTCTCTCAAAATTCTTTGTCACCACAGGCCTTTTGAAAATAGTATTTTTTTATCCACCTCCTTTTATCCTCCCCAAGTCCTTGCCAAAGCTTTGCAAAAGGGGACAGGAGTTAGGATCACAAACAAAGGCTTTTCTGAAGCTCACAAAACCCACCTCCCAGGCAAAGGGCAAACAGAAAACTTCAGTCCCAGTTTGTACTTCTGACAACTTCGTGCAAGCATGAAACAAGAATATAGAATCATAGAACAACCAGGTTGGAAGGGACCCATCGGATCATCCAGTCCAACCATTCCTATCAAACACTAAACCATGTCCCTCAGCACCTCGTCCACCCGTCCCTTAAACACCTCCAGGGAAGGGGAATCAACCACCTCCCTGGGCAGCCTATTCCGATGCCCAGTGACCCTCTGTGTGAAAAACTTCCTTCTAATCTCCAGCCTAAATCTCCCCTGGTGGAGCTTGAGGCCATTCCCTCTTGTCCTGTCCCCTGTCCTTTGGGAGAAGAGCCCAGCTCCCTCCTTTCCACAACCTCCTCTCAGGGAGTTGTAGAGAGTAATGAGGTCTCCTCTCAGCCTCCTCTTCTCTAGGCTAAACAACCCCAACTCTCTCAGCCGCTCCTCATAGGTTCTGTTCTCCAGCCCCTTCACCAGCTTTGTTGCTCTTCTCTGGACTTGCTCCAGAGCCTCAACATCCTTCTTGTGCTGAGGGGCCCACAACTGAACACAGGATTCAAGGAGCGGCAGGAGTTAGGATCACAAACAAAGGCTTTGCTGAAGCTCACAGAATCCACCTCCCAGGCAAAGGGCAAACAGAAAACTTCAGTCCCAGTTTGTACTTCTGACAACTTCATGCAAGCATGAAATGAGAATATTGTTCAAAATGAAATCTGTGTGTGCAGATTAAATATATTTGCTTTCAACACCCTTTTTAATAAACTTAATACTAACTTAATGCAGAAACATCAACAATCATGAAGTATCCTCCGCCCGGAACGACAGGCTTTAGTCCAGCTTCTTGAAGCACCTGAGCCATCCGATCACGCTTGCTTTCCAGCTCTCGAGACAGCGAGTAAAAATAGCATTCCGGGTCATCCATGCGCTTGTAGTCTGTCCAAAGTGCTTGTGCCAAAGCCTCCTGGAAACACAACCAGTGTTGAAAGTACGCACGGACACTCTGTGAACTCAGACTCACACACTTCCTCCTGAAATCACATGGAATTTTTTTTTACCGATTCCAGCATTTATTAAGTGAATCGGCACAGAAAAAAATCACACAAGCTACCTCCAGGCACTGATCACACGCAGCAATCACAGTCCTTGGCACCAGGGTTAGATATCGGAACTGAAGCCAAGTTTACACTTTTGATAATAATAGAATACTAGGAACTAGGCAGAGACAACACTCAGTAAAACCAGGTATTACTGCAACAACTTCTATTGCATCCAGTTCTGGAATCCCCAATGTGCGGAGAATATGAAGCTGTTGGAGAGGGTCCAGGGGAGGCCACAGAGGTGATCTGAGGACTGGAGCAGCTCTGCTGTGAGGGCAGACTGAGGGAGATGGGGTTGTTCAGCCTGGAGAAAAGAAGGCTCAGGGGAGACCTTAGAGCAGCTTCCAGTGCTTAAAGAGGCTCCAGGAAAGCTGGGGAGGGACTTCTTACAAGGGTGTGAGGTGATGGGATGAGGGGAAATGGCTTTAAATTGCAAGGGGGAAGGTTTAGATTAGATGTTAGGATGATGAGGGTGGGGAGGCCCTGGCCCAGGTTGCCCAGAGCAGGGGTGCCTGCCTCATCCCTGGAGGGGTTCAAGACCAGGTTGGATGGGGCTGGGAACAACCAAATCCCATGGGAGGTGTCCCTGCCCATGGCAGAAGGATTCAACTGGATGGGCTTTTAGGTCTCTTCCAACCCAAACCATTTGATGATTCTATGCTAGGAAACCGCCAAGATTGTGGTATTTTACACAAGAAGAAAGTTTCATAGAATCATAGAACAACCAGGTTGGAAGAGACCCATCGGATCTTCTAGTCCAACCATTCCTATCAAACACTAACCCATGTCCCTCAGGACCTCATCCCTTAAACACCTCCAGGGAAGGTGACTCAACCACCTCCCTGGGCAGCCTATTCCAATGCCCAATGACCCTTTCCGTATAGAATCATAGAACAACCAGGTTGGAAGAGACCCATCGGATCATCGAGTCCAACCATTCCTATCAAAACGTTTGCAGCTGAAAGAAGGAAAAATCTGCAAGACTACATTTTTTTTTTAAATTCCTGATAAGCAAATAGAATTTGTCTCCTCTTTTCGCATCCCGGAATATATATTTTGACAACCAAAACTTTGTTGCTTGGATTGTTGTCTTACTACAGCGAGAGTCCCAGTTCTGTTCCACAAGAGAGGACTCACCTGCCCAACCTGTACCCACCTGCAGGGGCGTGGCACACGTGTACAGCGTGTTCTGGTGAACAACTTGCAAATGCTTAATCAGGTTCTGGGGTCCAACGGACCAGCCGAGCTAAGGGAAGAATACATTTGACACATACATTATACTTACAGCAGCAGTGCCACTAACGATTAGCAACAAAAGAATTAAAATTAGCCAATGCCTTGTGGTTTTGCTATTTTAAGAACTGGCAGTGAATTTGTTGTGATAAAGAATTCAGAAAAGAGCTCTTTTATACAAAAGTTTGCGGAATTACGCCCTTAAATTGCTGCATTTGAGACAAATTATAGTTTCATTCTACTTTTAATTCTTTGTATAACAAGGGTTAGGAAGAAAAATGATCATTTACTAGGAAGGTTATTCCTAATTGGTTCAGGATCTTCCCATCCCATAAGCTCCTGTGTCAAAGGTGGTTTGAGCATAAACCAAAAGCTCACTGCGCCCATGCCTGTCACGGTGCAGCTTGAACCCAGGTGGCAAAGAAGAAAGAATTCAGTTGCCAAATGGTTAAACATTTGCACCTACTTTCTGGGGTGTATCTGAAAGCCAAGCAAGATATTATCATTAACTATTTTACAGAAGCAGAAGCCATTCCAGAACCATTGTCACGACCTGAAAATATCACCACAGAACTGGAAAGGTGAAATATGAAAACATCTGCGTTTTCTCCAAGAATCTTGACAGGTTTTGAACAAATCACACTGTGGTTTTTTTACTATTGATTTCTTATTAATTGAGAAGTAACAGCAGAATTAAAACATGGGTGTTTGAGACAGGTAACTGCTCCATCTTCATGTCTTGGAGACAGGTAGACTTATCAGGAGCTTTCAAAAGTCAGGTCGTAAAACCAGAGACTTTTTATAGTGTATTAAATGCATTCTTTTATTTAAATAATCAAAATCTTTTATAGTGATTCTTCTTACCTTCCAGCCAGTTACACTATATGTTTTTCCAGCACTTCCTATCGTTATTGTTCTTTCCCACATACCTGGCAACGTAGCTGTATATAAAATAAAATTAATTGGGTATAGGTGCACTCACAAAGTTAAAAAACCGGCCCTGCCCCTGGCTCAGAGCTGTGCGTTGGTGCATCGCTGCAGCGTATTTAGCAAGCAGTGAGAACACTCTAAAATTAGCTGAGAGAGCTGGGGGTGTTTAGCCTGGAGAAGAGGAGGCTGAGGGGAGACCTCATTGCTCTCTATAATTCCCTGAGAGGAGGTTGTGGAGAAGAGGGAGCTGGGCTCTTCTCCCTAGTGCCAGGGGACAGGACAAGAGGGAATGGCCTCAAGCTCCACCAGGGGAGGTTTAGGCTGGACATTAGGAAAAAATTCTTCACAGAAAGGGTCATTGGGCATTGGAATAGGCTGCCCAGGGAGGTGGTTGAGTCACCTTCCCTGGAGGTGTTTAAGGTGTGGGTGGATGAGGTGCTGAGGGACATGGGTTAGTGTTTGATGGGAACGGTTGGCCTCGATGATCCGATGGGTCTCTTCCAACCTGGTTGTTCTATGATTCTATGATTCTAAATTAGAAAGGATATGTGGGCCAAGGCTTTTTTGGCATGAAAAGGAAGATTTAATCCCTGCACATTCTATTAGCTCCTCAGCAAAGCACAGACTAATGCACAAAGAGCAGTTGCGCTTGTCACGGCCAAAGTAGCTGAGCAAGGATGGGATATTCAGGTGAGCACAACTCATTTATGAGCATCAGAGCCACTGGTTTGTATGGATATCTGCTCTGAAGTCACTTCGGAGCTTTTGGAAATGCCGTTTGGAAATTATTCTTCAAACTATCTTCTAGAACAGAGAGGGGCTGCCCTCCTTACAGCCTAAACATTGTAAAACAGACAAAGCTTGTGGTCTAAGCTCCTGCCAGCAACTGTGATCTCCGAGATCACTCCACAACCACTTCTAAGATGCCACACAAAAACAATAAAAGAAAATCAGTACCTATTTTAATGTGTTTATTTCCTTTATACACCAGCCATTCGTAGACCTCGTCGCTGATGCACAGAGTATCGTGTTTAATACAGAGATCGGCTATTAGCTGAAGCTCCTCTCTGGTAAACACCTGGGGTACAAGAAAATTAGGAACAATGCGTTAATCCCAGTGCTTAAGGCACCCCCCAAACTGCAGCAGTGTTAAAGCAGGACCCTTACCTTGCCTATAGGGTTGTGGGGGGTGTTCAGAATAATCGCTTTTGTTTTGGAATTAAATTTACTTGCAAGCTCAGCAGGATCTAAGACCCAGTCAGCACTCGATGCAGAGTTTCCATTATTTTTCTAAAAAAAAGAACCATAAAACCCCAATAAATTTATGTATCACTTGAATATGACACAATACAGCCTAAACAGGTGCCCAACTTCTCACGCTCAGGCACTTTCATAACAATATTTCACACCCTATCCAATCTCTTCTGCCATCCCAGGAGAAGCCACCCCTGGGAACAGGCAGGGAGGCTAAGTCCAAGGTAAATTATGATCATAGAATCATAGAACAACCAGGTTGGAAGGGACCCATCGGATCTTCTAGTCCAACCATTCCTATCTAACACTAAACCAAGTCCCTCAAGACCTCATCCACCCGTCCCTTAAACCCCTCCAGGGAAGGGGAATCAACCACCTCCCTGGGCAGCCTATTCCAATGCCCAATGACCCTCTGTGTGAAAAACTTCATCCTAATTTCCAGCCTAAATCTCCCCTGGCGGAGCTTGAGGCCATTCCCTCTTGTCCTGTCCCCTGTCCCTTGGGAGAAGAGCCCAGCTCCCTCCACTCTACAACCTCCCTTCAGGTAGTTGTAGAGAGTAATGAGGTCTCCTCTCAGCCTCCTCTTCTCCAGGATAAACACCCCCAGCTCTCTCAGTCGCTTCTCATAGGACCTGTTCTCCAGCCCCTTCACCAGCTTAATTGCTCTTCTCTGGACTTGCTCCAGAGCCTCAACATCCTTCTTGTGCTGAGGGGCCCAGAGCTGAACACAGGATTCAAGGAGCGACCTCACCAGCGCTGAGTACAGAGGGGGAAGAACCTCCCTGGCCCTGCTGGTCACACCCTTTCTGATCCAAGCCAGGATGCCATTGGCCTTCTTGGCCACCTGGGCACACTGCTGGACAGTGGCTGTCCTCTCCTGACCACCATCTGTCTTAAAGCCTCCACAGGAACTGGTTTCCAGGATCTGGTTACACACACGCTGACGACAACAGTGTGTAATGCAGGAAGCTCAGTCACATGCCAGGAGAAATTATGGCCTTCCCAGACCCTAGAACAAGCGTGTGCAGGCTTGGCTGGGAAGACTGATCACCACTGGAGAGACTCAAGTGCTTCTCCTCCTCCTCGTCCACATGTAAATGGTCAAACAGTTAAAACCCTGCACCAGTGAGGCTCTGGAGCTGCTGTAGGATTACACAAGGCCAAGAGAAATCTGGAGCAGCTGCTGCAGAGTACACAGAGCACGGCCTCACTTTGCCACTTGCACATTACTGGGAGAGAGGGCCAGGCCAAAAACAAAGGTGCAAGACAAAAAATACTTGGAGGAACCCAGTCATTCCAAGTGCCCCTAGAAGGGGTCCCAGAGGAACAGCTCCACCTACTCCCACTGTAGTCCTGGAGGTTTACTCCTTTTTACTAATAAAGGAAGCAGTAATTCCAGCAGGCACAGCAAAGTCTCTCCTTATTTAGAAAGCAGGTTTTGGACAAGAGCTTCTAATCTGTCACTGAGGGAGTTGCTGAAGGGATCAAAATCCAGATCTTTGGAAAACCAGCAGATACAGAAATTGCACTGATATATGAGCCTCCTTCCCTTATTTACCCTGAAAACATTCTGATGACATCCAAAAAAGGAATTTTCATCATCTTTCAGAACGTATAAATTAAAGTAAATATGAAAAAATGTCCCACCTTTTCTAATTAAAATTTTCACAGAAAGGGTCATTGGGCATTGGAATAGGTTGCCCAGGGAGGGGGTTGATTCCCCTTCCCTGGAGGTGTTTAAGGGATGGGTGGATGAGGTCTTGAGGGACTTGGTTTAGTGTTTGATAGGAATGGTTGGACTAGAAGATCCGATGGGTCCCTTCCAACCTGGTTGTTCTATGATTCTATGAAAATAAAATATTCTATCTGCTTTGGCTATTATTGCCTCAAACCCACACTGTCTGTCTCAGTTTTACGTAGTTGGATGTGACGAAAAGCACGATCCAGAATGTGTTCAAACTGTCCTGAGTGAGGATGAGAAACTTTGTATGACAGATAATGTTTAAAAAGCTACTCACATATCTGAGTGGGATGAAAACAGGCTTGGCACCCGCCATCCTTACCATCGGTTCGTAGCAGTCATAAAATGGCTCAATTATTATTACCTGAAATTACAAAAATCAGCATCTTAAACAGAGTTTATCATGCACGTTACTGTGATTTACTTTGGTGGTATAACTTGATCGTGTTTCTGCCTGTGCTGGGGCCTGAGAGCCCTTTTGGTAAAGAAATTTTTCCTGATGTTTAATCTGAACCTGCCCTGGTGCAACTTGAGGCCATTTCTTCTCATCTTGTCACTTGATACTTGGGAGAAGAAACACCCTCCTCACCACAAACTCCTTGCAGGGAGTTGTAGACAGTGATGAGGGCTCCCCTCAGCCTCCTTTTCTCCAGGCTAAATGGCTTACGAGTCCTCGAATTTTCAGGTAGAAAAAAAAAAGAGGACAAATTTAAGGAAAACTGGGCAGAGTCTAGATAACAGGAAAACAAAAAAAAAATCCCAAAGTCTAAGCACAGAGAACTGCCATTAAAGAAAGAGAAGTGAGCATCAGCATGACAGAAATGGAAGAAAAGATACAGATAAGAATACATTACACGAGCGAAACCAAAACACTGGAAGCAAAATGCATGACAACACTAAAGTTCTTATTGACTACATATACAAATAAGTCTCCCCCAAAATGACTTCTAATATCACTGTCAGAAAGGCAGACATCAGTAGGGAAGGGGTGAATCACCCCAGGTAGTACAATAAATTAACAATTCTCTCTGTAAAGGACTTATCTGCAACAGTTCAGTTTGTAAAACAGTTTTTATGCAACAGTCCAAAGCAGAACTCGATACGCAAAGGTAATTCAGACACCTGCAAAACACCCAGTACCACCTTCAGTCTTCTGTTGCAGATAACAGCACACGAGCTTCCTCAAACAAGAAGCTGCTGTGTATTGTGTCACCTAATAGTAAGAGCAATAAAGAAACCGCTACAGGTACCACGGGCGTGAAAGAAAAGGGTTTGTAAATTGGTGATAAGGAAGACATCCACAGGAGAGCCTCCTGATCACTCCAGTTAATGGAGATCAGAAGGAAGCCCCAGAATTAACTTATATTGGTAAATGGACAAATACACACCAGGCAAATTCTCATTTTGCTGAGTGCAAGTGATTATTTCAAATAAAAACCTACCTCGTCTCCCTCATCAATTAGTGCCTGTATTGTACTAAAGAGAGATCCATAAGCTCCCACGGTCACCAGGATATCTGTGAGAGGGTCGATCTTCCTTCCACAAACTCTCTCGTACACCTGGGACAAGGCTTTCACCAGCGACGGGTGCCCCTGTTCAAAGCAAACAAATGCAAAGGATTAGAATGTTCCCGAGAAGGTACGAAGCTTGTGTTTGAGGTGGGTCCACATCTATCAAAATGACACATTTTGCAATAGAAAAACACAAAAGGAACCCTCAGTGCTAACGGCTGGTAACAAGCAGCATAGTTTAAAGGTTCTGCAATTAGGGAAGAAAAGTGGTTTCAATTTATTTGAGTCTACGAGGAAGTTCTGTTTGTATATCTGATGCATTTTAATTTCTATCTTCTAGAAGAAGAGAAGGGAATAATCTAGCACTAAGTCATCCTTACCCACTGTAGGGTCTCTCCCACCTGCCTGTACTTTCATCTTAAGCTCCTGACGTTACTTTATCTTTCAACTAAAACTTATTTGGTGCAAGGGCAACATTTTAATTCTGTTGATACACTGCTGATAAACAGCACTTGTGATCCAAATGCTGATTTAACTTCTAGATCTCCGAGCACCCTTCGCCATTTGTGTCCCCTGCAGGGGCACAGCAGTTGGTGGGAATGGTTGGACTCGATGATCCGGTGGGTCTCTTCCAACCTGCTGATTCTATGATTCAGGTTCCGCAGTACTTACAAAGCCTCGTGTGTACTGGTTCAGCCTGTCAGCTGCTGCTGCCTTTGCCAGCTCTTCTTTAACGTAGCTGGGAGGGGATATGTCAGGGAGGCCTTGGCCAAGGTTAACTATCGAGGGATCTGCTGCCACCTTTGTAAATTCAACCCTAAAGGGTAAAAAAAACCATCGTAAAGTTAATACACCAGATAAAATTATAGAATCATAGAACAACCAGGTTGGAAGGGACCTATCAGATCTTCTAGTCCAACCTTTCCTATTAAACACTAAACCAAGTCCCTCAAGACCTCATCCACCCGTCCCTTAAACACCTCCAGGGAAGGGGAATCAACCACCTCCCTGGGCAGCCTATTCCAATGCCCAATGACCCTCTGTGTGAAAAACTTCCTCCTAATCTCCAGCCTAAATCTCCCCTGGCGAAGCATGAGGCCATTCCCTCTTGTCCTGTCCCTTGGGAGAAGAGCCCAGCTCCCTCCTCTCTACAACCTCCCTTCAGGTAGTTGTAGAGAGTAATGACTTGCTCTAGAGCCTCAACATCCTTCTTGTGCTGAGGGGCCCACAACTGAACACAGGATTCAAGGAGCGGCCTCACCAGTGCTGAGTACAGAGGGAGAATCACCTCCCTGGACCTGGATCTTCTCCTCATTCAGCATCAAAAGGTAAAAATAAGCATTTCACTTCGCCACACTGATAGTAGTGGGAATGGGATTGAGAGCAATGGAGAGCTGGGTCTGGGACAGTGGTAAGTCAGAGGGAATCCAACAAAAGGTTGGTTTTCTGCTTCCACAGGATCACTGTTCTGCCAGAGAAACTGTGCTCAGGTGTGCACATACAGTAACACACAGCAGCTCCGGGTGTGGGTGGAAATGAAACACAAAATGAGGCAGACTTAATCACAACATAGACACTTAACGATTTAAAGGCTAGATTCTGTCAAGTGAAGGTGTCAGTTAAACAATCCAGTCACCTCAGAGTGCTATGCGTTTATTTTTGGTAGTTTTAGGCAACCAAGTGTTTCAAGCTGTTCATTAACTGCTCCTGGTAGCCTGCCAGTGGATCAGTGCTAGGATTCCTGATGAATACTTTCTTCCTTCCTTCACTGGCAAGTTTTATATTTGACTCTTTCTCAGTACCTGAATATTAAGTTAAAAAAACCTCTACAACAAGCAACCAAGAGACCCCACGTTGCATCACGGTTTTGTCAAAAACTAATACAAATTGTTAAAAATGAGTTTGAGGCTGGATGATCAAAATACCTTCTGCATACATACACACACATATTATATACAACTCAAATTAGTGTTTTCACCTGCTCACAAAATCCCATATTTACCAGTGATGCTTTTAATATAAAGGCAAGTGTAATGGCTTTAAAAAGAATTCAAACTCATTTGGTAAACACAAACCAAGTGTAATTGGAACACATTACTGAACAAAATTAAGATTTAGTTTGAAAGTCAGCTGTGCTCCCATGACCAAGAGTTGCCCTTGTGTGATTGATGAGATGAAGAAAAGCCCAATATTTAAAGCTCGAAAATAAGAATTAATTCACATCTTTAGCAGAACACAATTCATCACTTCTAAGCAGGTGCCAAATATATTCCAGCAGAGAGAGAAAGTGCCTTCTTATTGGCGCTAATTATCAATTTGTGGAAAAAAACCAGACAAAGGTATTTTCTGAGATTCGCAGATATTTTCCTTTTACTCACCACACGTTGCTATCAAGGCCTTCAATTCGTCTTGTGTTTTTGTGTCTGAAGGCCATTGTCTGAAAGAACAAAATATACAGACAGAAGGGGTTTGTTAAGACAGACAAAGTACTATATTGTTGGAGTCTGGATGACAAACCCTCCTTCGTGCTTTCTCTAATACACCACTGCCAGCTGAATTCAGTAGTTACACAAAATTACAGACGTGTTCTTTCATTAAAGTTCCCAGAACAGCTCACGTTCAGACTAGCAAGAAAATAGACAAAAATGCCCTATGTTCTCATTCATCATCTGAAGCCACTGAACTTTCAGCAAGGACAGAGCAGGGGCATAATTTAGCTCAACAGCTTTAAAAGATGACCTAAAAAGAAAAAAAAAAGGGTACATACACTCTTCTTTTCTATGATATACTAACAACTGACACAAAGTCAGGTGCTGCTTGTATTTATCTTTCTTCCTAATACACAGAAACCTGTGATTAAATGGAATCATAGAACAACCAGGTTGGAAGAGACCCATCGGATCATCAAGTCCAACCATTCCCATCAAACACTAAACCATGTCCCTCAGGACATGGCAAGATGTCCAATGACAGAAGCAAATACTTTTACACGATGCATAATTAAATTGTGGAATTAGATGTCAGAAGCTACAACTGAAGCCACGATCCTAAGAAAACAATAAAAAAAGGCAATCAGAATTAGATTTCAGGACATTCAGTGAGACTATCCAACTCCATGGAACAGAATACAAGCATGAAAAGCTCACCTGGGCAAAAGCTGACCCTCAAAAGTGGCTTGCAAGTTAAAAGAAACTTTTCATATGGGCAAAATACACCATGAGTGCCCAGTATAATGGTCTGAACAGCTGTTTTGAACGATCTGACATGGAGAAGCACCACTACTCTCATTTCATTAAAGAAATTAATTATCTTACCAGAGGTCTGCGATAAAGCTGGGGCTGAACCTGTCTCCTGCGTCTCAGGCTCTAGTGCCCTAACAACGAGGCGATCCTCCTGGCCTGATATGTGCTAGGGGTGACTTTAAAGACTGAAAAGGACACACAAAACAATAATTGCCAAATTCCGGTTTGCTAGTGCGGTTAAATGTTTGACTGACTTAAACATCTCGGTTTGTTTGGATATTAAATGTTTGGATCAGCGTAATAAGGAATAAAGAAAGCACAGCTAACGCATATATCTTGGCAATGTGCTAAAAGTAGCGTGTTTCTAAACAGTTTTATCTGTGAAGCTGAAGTAAAACTTACTGCAGAGGCTGAGAGTCTGATGGATCTGGAATGTAAATCTGTTCGTAGCTGGTATGTCCTAATGCCAAGGCGACAGAAGCTTCGTGAAGCAAACAGCATGCCTGCATAATAAATAACCTGAAAAAAAAAAATGACAGATTCCAGGGGTTAGTTTCTACGCACCACTAAGCAATTTTAAAATACAAGATTCCCCTCTCTTCCCTTCAGTGACGTTGTTTCATTGAAATAAGTTCTAGTTCTGACATTTGCAAGCACAGAGGATGAAACTTTTTAACTGACAGGGCTGCAAAACATTTCTGAATGGCATCTAGAAGGAGAGTTTCCTCTATTTCACGGCACTTAACTTCTTTTGCTTGTATGACAGTTAAGATTAAATACAATTGAAGGTTCGAAATCTCTGCTAGAATCATTGTGAAAAGAAGTTGTAGAGAGGAGAGAGCTAGCCTCTTCTCCCAAGTGACAGGGGACAGGACAAGAGGGAATGGCCTCAAGCTCCGCCAGGGGAGATTTAGGCTAGAGATTAGGAGGAAGTTTTTCACGGAAAGGGTCATTGGGCATTGGAATAGGCTGCCCAGGGAGGTGGTTGATTCACCTTCCCTGGAGGGGTTTAAGGGACAGGTAGATGAGGTGCTGAGGGACATGGTTTAGTGTTTGATAGGAATGTTTGGACTCGATGATCCGATGGGTCTCTTCCAACCTGGTGATTCTAAGATTCTAAGTTTGTGTAATAAAAACTGCCGTTACGGTCGCCAATTTAGAGAGAATAGAAAAAAAGAGCTGAGTTTTTAAAGTCACACAGCTTTAAAACTGCTCTCCTTTTTCAAGAGTTTCAAACCAAATGATGCGAAACCGAGATATTTAAGATCACCAGTCACAAGTGAGAGGCAGCCCTGCACACTGATAGAACTGTACTATGCTTTGCCACAGGGGCTTGGCAAACACTAAATATCTACAGAGGCAGAAAACAGCTAGGAAGGACAATCTGTGTGGAGGACCAGATCACTCACTGGGTAGAGAAAATGTGCTCTCTTAATCAAGAACTATAAAACAGAAGCAAGAGCTGGTACTTCAGGCAACAACTTCCAACGTGTATTTTTAAGCACAGGCGTTGGATGATGTCAAAATGTCTGGAATGTGTAAGGGAGAAACACTTAACCGATGTCAGAAACACAATAGCCACAGCAGTGTAATTATTAACTTTGTTTTCCACAGTTCACTCATTAAACAGAACAGGTAACAGGTAACTCCTGCTTCCGTCCAGACTTTACTACACAAAAAGGGGAAGAAGAAAGAAAAAGCTATACTATTTGTATCAGAAACACAGGAATGGTATTGCCTGTTAAAACATGCCAGCCTTGCAGAGAGAAGCAGAAAAGGCTCCAATATCAAAGTAAAATATGATTTTTTTAATAAGACAAATAGATTCAGTCCAACGAGAAAGTGCTCCTTAGACTTTCACTGTACACTAATAGAAAAGGTCAACCTATACTCCCTTTGAAGGATGCCTCACAGTAGGAGTTACGGTTTAAAAGCTTGTTGATTTTGCCTTTCTCCTATTCCAATGCTACAATCTCAGTCTCAGCTCTGTAATGAGAAAGGGTACCGAGCTGTAGTTGTTAGACCCTCAGCAATAGCCATGTAATCCCACTGCACTTAGCAATCAGCAAGCACACAGTGCACAGTTCCAATACGAGGTGGGGGACGATGTGATTGAGAGTAGCCCTTAGAAGGACTAGGGGTGCTGAGGGCACGAGCCAGCAAGGTGTGCTCACAGCCCAGAAACCAGTCATGTCCTGGGCTGCACCCCAAGAGAAGGACCAGCAGGGAGGGAGGGGATTGTCACCCTCTGCTCTGCTCTGGGAGACCCACCTGGAGCCTGTGACCAGTGCTGGAGTCCTCAGCACAGGGAGGACATGGAGCTGTTGGAGAGAGTCCAGAGGAGGCCACAGAGATGATCCGAGGGCTGGAGAACCTCCTGTATGAGGACAGGCTGAGAGAGTTGGGGTTGTTCAGCCTGGAGAAGGCAAACGGGAGACCTCAGAGCAGCTTCCAGCTCCAGGGAAGCTGGGGAGGGACTTCTTATAAGGGTCTAGAGTGATGGGATGAGAGGGAATGGATTTAAATTGGAAGGGGGAAGATTCAGATTAAACACTAGGGAGAAATTCTTCAAAATGAAGGTGAGGAGGCCCTGGCCCAGGCTGCCCAGAGCAGTGGTGGCTGCCCCATCCCTGGAGGGGTTCAAGGCCAAGCTGGATGGGACATGGAGCCCCTGACCCAGTGGGAGGTGTCCCTGCCCAGGGCAGAGGGTGGGACTGACTGGGCTTTGAGGCCTCGTCCAACCACGGTCCTATGGAACACATTTCCCACTGCGGAGCCAAGGGAGGAACGAGGGGTTGTTTTTTTAACTCCTTTTGCCCCTCCACGGCGGAGTTTCCCTGCTGGACCACCCGATACCACGGAACGGCCCGGGTCGAAGGGCCCTCAGCCACCCCCTGCCCCCCCCACCCGCAACCACCGCCGCCCACAACACTCACCCGCCGCGCGCCGCCGGGGGCGGGGCCAGGGAGCCAATGGGGACGGGGCCGAGGGGCGGGGCCAAGGGGAAGCGGGGAAGGGGCGAGGGGGAGGAGCCAATGGGGACGGGGCCAGGACCGAGGGGCGGAGCTAAGGGAAAGAGGAGGCTGAGAGGAGACCTCATTGCTCCCTCCAACTACCTGAAAGGAGGTTGTGGAGAGGAGGGAGCTGGGCTCTTCTCCCAAGGGACAGGGGACAGCACGAGAGGGAATGGCCTCAAGCTCCGCCAGGGGAGATTTAGGCTGGAGATTAGGAGGAAGTTTTTCCCAGGAAGGGTCATTGGGCATTGGAATCATCTGCCCAGGGAGGTGGTTGATTCACCTTCCCTGGAGGTGTTTAAGGGACGGGTGGACGAGGTGCTGAGGGACATGGGTTAGTGTTTGATAGGAATGGTTGGACTCGATGATCCGATGGGTCTCTTCCAACCTGGTGATTCTATGATTTTATGATTCTATGATTCTATGATTCTATGAAGGGGCGAGGGGGAGGAGCCAATGGGGACGGGGCCAGGGCCGAGGGGCGGGGCCAAGGGGAAGGGTGGAGGGGGAGGAGCCAATGAAGACGGGGCTATGCGGAGGGGGCGTGGCTAAGGCGTGGCGAGGCCAAATAGAGCAGCCATTGTAAAGGCAGGGGCGTGGCCAGAGGGGAGGGGCCACTGACGACAGGGCCGGAATGAAGGGGCGGGGCCAAGGGGGCGGGGCCAGAGGCGAGCTAATGGCGACCGGGCTAGGGTTTAGGGGGAGTGACAAGGGGAGTCGCCAATGAGGGCTGTGGAAGGAAGATTCTTTTCATTTCAAACGTGTTTTAGCCCCTTATCAGGAAAAAGCGCGGCGGCATTGCTCAGATTTTATCAGATCTTGCACAGAGTCACAGAATTTGCGTTTCTAAGGGTCTCCTCACAACCAGACAGAAACAGTTTCAGTGATAACGAGGTGCTTTTCATCTTCGTAACTGAATTTGCTTATTCTCTTGGAGATATATAGACATTAGATGTCTTTGCCATCTATTTTTGCTGCTTTTAGCTCTTCACAAAAGCTGCTTTAACACCAACATCCCCACACAGAGCCTCGAGGAGGAAGGTTGTGCAGTTCCAATTGATTTTTGTAACATTTTGACCGTAAAATCCAGTATTTCAGGTCGGAAGAACCTCACAAATCAGGTTTTTATATATTATTATAAAATATCCAGTGGTATGGATAAATCCCAGAATCATAGAATCACCAGTTTGGAAGAGACCCACTGGATCATCGAGTCCAACTATATAAAAAGTAGGAAGTTCGTTTAAAAGAACTGTACAAGTGGATAAGAATACACTTTCTATAGCAAGTCTTAATTTATTGGTTTTTTTAAAATGTTGATGCTAGAAACAGATCTAGTGTATCAATAATAATCCCGAAGAGATGGATTAACAGGCAGAATACAGTTATTAACGAAATGCTAGATATTTAATTAGATGATCTTTAAGGTCCCTTCCAACCCAAACTATTCAACATGTACTACATGGGCATCATTACTATATATACTATTATACTTGATTATTATATCATAGAATCATAGAATCACCAGGTTGTAAGAGTCCCATCGGATCATCGAGTCCAACCAATGTTCATCTGTATATGAAATATATGTTCATCTCCAATGAAGGCGTGAGAGCTAAGTGAAGCAAACCGGTTTTGTAACACACTAAAACACCTCTACTTGGGTGCAGAAATGCTATTCCATAGCCAGAACGAAGCAGAAAAATTAAGAAACGAGGCCCAGCTATTATTTTTTAGCCTAAATAAGATTCATGAACAACTTAAAGCTTTCTTCCTTTCTTTTCCATCCTGCTTTTTGGGAATTCCTATGGTCTCAAAGGCAGTGCTCCTGCTGGAATCCCCCCCAACCAGGCATCTTCCAGAATCCCCAACCTTGCCGAGTTTAAAAAGGAAAAAAAAAAAAGAAAAAAGAGAAACTGGCCTTCCTTTGAGTGATCCTTACGTTGATACCCATGTTTCCACAGAATATCGTGTCCTAAGCAGACCCCCCCGGGGAAATCCATGCAATGTCACATTTTCCAAGCTTCCACACAACGTCGCTTCTCTAGGTTCACGATACAAACAGCTGAAGGGATGTTGTTAAGATACTGCTGATTCCTCCCCCACTGAGGAAACAAGCTCTGTTTGATTCGCTGCCCTGCTGAGTAAGGCTCAGTGTTTACCAGATCAGCTGAGACAGTGAAAAATAAAGGCAATTTCAGAGCCTCCTCTGCCCCAGCTGGCCCAGACATCTCATCTCCTGCGAGGCACTTGGTTACGTGACTCCTGCTGGTAAAACAGAGTTTTATGAGCACATGAGTCAGGAGGATCCACTGCGGTTTAGCTATTGCGGCAAATGAAATATCATCTGCTCTTTTAGTTACACTCCTGTACCACCTGGAGCAGCAGTTTTGGTCTAAATTTCAGCTGAAGTAATAAGAAAACCACATAACCAGTAGAACTTGGGCGATAGAGGCTGTGGTAATGATGCACCACTATGAAAATTCTTTTTTTTTTTTTTTTTTTTGTTTGAGTTCTCCCCAAAATCGACAACATAATTTCTTTAACTTAATGGCATTTTGTGCTTTAAGCAGGAAAGTCTCCTGTGCATCAGTCAGAAAGTCTGGAGGGAGGCCTGGCTCAACTCAATTGAGCAGTTCAGCCTTGCCACTCTTACAAAACTTCTCTTTCAAAGATTGCAAGCTTAAAAGGATTTTCCAAGTGCTGGCACAGCAGGGAAAACTGGAGCACTGACATCTGTCCCTAATGATTAAATTGGTTAGGGCAAGTCTTTTGAATTCAGCGTTTAACAGTATTCATAGAATTAAATGGTTTAATGGGAATGGTTGGACTCAATGATCCGGTGGGTCTCTTCCAACCTGGTGATTCTATGATTCTATGATTCTATGAAATCAATCCTGAATCCCAGGACTCGGCTAAAATAATAAATGCAGGTATGCTAAGGTATTTGCTTTTACACATTCATCTTTCATGCTTAGAAGTAGTATTTATTTCCATATTTAAAACAGGTAATTTTCCCAGTACCCACATTAAACTCTCCAGGCTTATTTTAAGCACCCTGAGTGGCTCATCCTGGCTTTAAAGCTGGGGGTGTTTTGCCTTGAGAAGAGGAGGCTGAAAGGAGACCTCATTGCTCTCTACAACTACCTGAAAGGAGGTTGTAGAGAGGAGGGAGCTGGGCTCGTCTCCCAAGGGACAGGGGACAGGACAAGAGGGAATGGCCTCAAGCTCCACCAGGGGAGATTTAGGCTAGAGATTAGGAGGAAGTTTTTCACGGAAAGGGTCATTGGGCATTGGAATAGGCTGCCCAGGGAGGGGGTTGATTCACCTTCCCTGGAGGTGTTTAAGGGACGGGTGGATGAGGTGCTGAGGGACATGGGTTAGTGTTTGATAGGAATGGTTGGACTCAATAATCCGATGGGTCTCTTCCAACCTGGTGATTCTATGATTCTATGCTATGATTCAGGTCAGAAGCCTCTCACTCCTTTTGTAAACACCCAGTAACGCATCTTGAGTTTTTGATACAAGTCTTACATAGCTGGTCTAACTGCTTAACACGTCCTCATTCATCAGAAGCGAGAAATTAAGGCTAATTTCTTCTAATGGAATCCAGCTCTGTCTTATTTGTAAAGAAGGAATGGATGGCAGGAATTTTTACATTTCAAAACAAGCGCAATTCAGTTGAAGAGGAGAAAATGACTTGGCAGAACCGAGATGCACAAATGACGCTGCTAACAGTCCAGAGGAAATCAGCTGACGGCAGCTCTGGTTTGTCCGTTGGGGTTTGCTACCCCCGCTGAGGCAGCTGAGACTCTAATGAACCTGTATCTCGGTCGAATCAAAGCAGAGATGAAAACCATAAAAATTTAGATCAGCTTTCCCCTCGGGATATAGCCAGTACTTTCCAAAGTGGTAATAAGCAAGTCATAAAAACAAAACCTTGCACGTGGCGGTTCAAAAAGGCACATAGGTGTTGTAATTTCATTTTAATACAAATTTAGAACCCTGAGGATTTTTTGTCAGGAGGGAAAAATATTAAATTACTGATGGCACATGTAAGTCTTTGGCACAGCCCCATCTTTTAACGAGGAATGGCTGGAAGCCTGTTTTTTGAATCAGAAAAGCCAGTGGCATCTTGCTGCCGTTCCCTTTGGTCCTGTGCGAGAGCTTCACGCTCTGCCCTGTGGCTGTGAGCCTGGCTTGAGAAAAAAGCAGCAGGCTTGTCTTTTGCAAACCTTTATTTGCAGAGATGTTCTGCAAAATCAGTGTGTCGTCTGGAACACAGTGTGCGATGGGTCCCTTCCAACCTGGTTGTTCTGTGATTCTGATTCTGTGAACCCGGGTGAAGAAATGCAGCCCAAGCATCTCACAGTCCTAACTTTATTCCGAAGGACTGAGTCCAGCCAGCGTCGGGACTGGGGAAGAGGATGCGGCGATCTGGGTGCTCCCACACAGCGTGACTAACGCTGGATTGAATCAGAGGAGTCTAGGAAGCTGGAAACGCTTCGGTGAGAATTTCCTATATTACTCACAGTCCGCAGTATTAAACAAACACATAAACCTTTTGGGTCCTTTGGGGTGAACTGTGTGAGTCATGTCTCAGTGCATTTTTTTATGATTAAACGCCCCAAACCTGTGCCAAGGAACTCCCCACATCGGGTTGTGCTGTATGCATTTACTATTTACTTTGATTCTCATTCAAAAATAATGATTTTTTTTTTCTTTCCCCAGTAGGCTGCGCTGTAACTATTTACTTATCAGATAGCAGCTGCTGCATGTTCTTGGCACTACTGGAAAAAAAAAAGACATCATAGCCAATTAGTTTGATCCTGGAATTCAGATTGTACTGACTTTATTGCCTCTAAAGATCTAATCTCAGCAGGTACCAAGAGCTCTCTGATTTTTGTGTGTATCAAAGAAAATTGAATGCAACTGCAGAGTGAAACAGGTAAGGGATGACTCAAACATTTTTGAGCATAATCCGCAATTTAATTTTACTTTATTTGGATGTCATTCCTACTGCCAGGGCTGGTTTTAAATTAAGCCTGTGTATCTTTGACTTACTTGTACAATCACATCTTTTTATGCTGTGAAATTTTGTGAGCCAAATTGCTGTTTTTTTCCTGTGGAATCATACCATTAATAATGAAAATGGGTGTGACAATGGACATATTTTCTGACAGATTCCAGAGGTGCCTTTTTCATGTTTAAATCTGGGTAGAGATACTCTGGTATAACAGGCTTTTTTGTCTTATTTTCCCCATGATCTCTATAAAACATTCCAAAGCAACAAACTGTTTTATTATGGATTCCTCAAGCTACCAGAAAGCGATTCCGTGACATTTTTGCTGGCAGAGACTACAGAGAGCACAGAACTGATGTTTTTACCTTCTGGAAGGACACTGGGAACCAATTTTTCAGAGAAATCACTGGCCAACCTCAAACCACATGTTAGAATTGTGGAATTGTAGACTAGTTGGGGTTGGAAGGGACTTCGAAGCCCATCCAGTTCCACTCCCTGCCATAGGCAGGGGCACCTCCCACCAGACCACAGCTTCCCAGGGCAACCTTTTCCAGTGTCTCCCCACCCTCATGGTGAAGAATTTCCTCCTTCTATCTCGTCTAAATCTGCCCCTCTCCAGTTTATCCCCAGTACCCCCTGTCCTATTGCTACAAGTCTTTGTCAACAGCCCCTTCCCAGATTTTTTGTGAGCCTTTCATTGGGAAAGAAGACTGGAGAGAATGAGATAAAAAGATCCAGGATGAAAATGTGCTGGAAGACAAATAAATGTTTGTCTTTGGTCTTTTGATCTGACACCTGCCCTGGGTTCTGTAAGGTCCTGAATAGATCCTGCTTTATTTTCAACGAAAGTTGAATGGGAAAAGCACCGGCTTGTCCCAAAGTGGGTCTTTCAAAAGGATGCAGATTAAAGAAACCCTGCAAACGGAAGTGTTTATACTGATCAGGTTAATTTTGTTAGCACCAAACTGAGCGACATCATACGCAAACCAGAGTGCAGTTCTGAGGGAGCAGCAACTTCAGCTGAAAAAATAGCCCAGGACAATCATCATCAGCAAGCGGTTATTTGAAGGGGATGACCCTCCTGAACTGTCTCAGCTGAAATCAGGGCTGTGTGCCCACAGCCTGACGAGTAGAGCAGCAGTGATGACATAAAACAACACAGTCAGTCGTTTCCCACTGGATGTAACATCCCCAGCAAGCATCAAGTTGTCTCCAGACAAGTGCTGAATGGGCTAGAAATGCAAGACCTGGAGATGTGCCTGGCAAAGAGGAGCTGTCGCTAATGAGATGTTTTACTAGATGTAAAACAAATTTCATTCACCTAGCATAGAGGTGAAAAAAAAATACAATAGCAAAGTTAAAGACAGACCCAGGACAATTGTCAAAAGCCAGGATCTGTGCAAGAATACTTTGAAATGTATTTCCTGCAAGAAATGAAGTGATACAGAGTTTCAAGTGCTGGATTTTAATTGGATTTTTATGATTTGCAGTTGCAATACTTCTTCTCCCAAGGGACAGGGGGACAGGACGAAAGGGGAATGGCCTCAAGCTCCACCAGGGGAGGCTCAGGCTGGACATCAGGAAAAAATATTTAATGGAAAGGGTCATTGGGCCCTGGCAGAGGCTGCCCAGGGAGGGGGGTGAGTCGCCGTCCCTGGAAGTGTTTAAGGGACGGGTGAACGAGGTGCTGAGGGACATGGGTTAGTGATTGATGGGAATGGTTGGACTCAATGATCCGGTGGGTCTCTTCCAACCCTGTTGTTCTATGATTCTATGATTCTATGATTCTATGATGAATACTAGAACTGCACAGTAGATTCAAAGCATATGTAAACAAGAGGAGTGAATGGTGTCAGAATCCCAAAGCACTCATTGGTTGTTTTGGGGTTTTTTTTATTGCTACTGGCATTGCAGAAGGCACACATGGATTATAAGTGATAAAGCATTGTTATGTATGAGCTTTTAATGCCCACAGCGCTAACAGAGCCAACAAACATTTATTTGGTGTTGAAAGCTCTTAGGAAACAAATGTTCATCTTCAGTTGCTCTTGGAGTCCACTTTAGAAGATTTCTTGGAAAGTCTCAGACTTCACAATGAGTCAATAAGATGTGAGGATCACCAGGAGGCAAGAGCGCAATATCATCTGAAAGAAGCAGAGAGTAATCTTATTCTTCAGCATTTAAAACCCTGGTGATGGCTGGGAAACATCCTGCATAGGAATGAATTGCTTATGCCACCTTAGGCTATATATTTTTGCTTTGCTTTCCCTATTGTTGTTACTCGGGAGGTCTCCTTGATCCTGACATTCTGGTTTCTTCTTTATTCAAGCCCTTTTTTTCCTCTCTGAACTCTTTGAAACCATTTATTTTCCCATGAGAAATATTTCTTATATGATATATTCTAAGTAGACCTTTAGCGTGCTTCACATGGGCTTTGTTGTGATCACAGATCAGGAATTACCTACTATGTCATCACCTCTTTCCTGCCTTCTAACGAAGGTTTGCTGTGGTTAACCTCAGCACAGCTTTCGGCTCTGTTACCTGTTCTACCATTTAACTCCCAGTACTGCTATAGAATCTTTTCTGTGAAACGCACATCTCCAGTTTCAAAGTAAAGTTCTGTGTCTGGAATTATTGTTTCTGAACGATATCTGTATTTTTCTACTCCTCTTCCCCCATCTTTACCTTATTCATCATCTTCCTGTGTTTTGATGTCCACCAAAAGCGTACGTGAACAGAATCTTTGTTGAGGAAAATGCTTAATTATGGTTTTCAGTCATGTTTGTATAACTGAGTTAGAAGCACACTGCATGGGGACCCCTTCCTGTCCTTGGGGAGAACAAGAACTAGGCACAACCTTACTCATTCCTCTTTCTCCTTCTCTCTCCCTCTCCTCTTCATGCTCCCCCTCCCTCAGTTGTGGGCAGTATTCCAACACCTCTATGGCTTGAACACGACACAGCTGCATCTGAGTGTGGTTATTTCCACCAAAACCTCCTGTGAAATGCCATGCTCTGGGTGTTGCCAGCAGCTCGGAACAGATGGCCGGATAGGAAGTGTAGCACTCAATTAAGATTCACTCTAGCACCGTTCTCGGTTTCCATTAGAGTCACAAAAAGTTCAGCTAATGTTTCTGTCTCTTAACACAACTAATTTTCTTTCTGTGTTGCCCTATATGTGCATCCTACAAAGAAATGCCTCTTGGTCTGGGTAAAAGGTGGTTTTAAATATTGGGTTAATTGTATCTGGTATGAGCTCCAGTGGATGCTTAACGGATGTCAGTTAAAATCAGCATGGGCTGTATAAGGGAGATCCTTGCAGACAACAGATCTGTCTGTCTCCATTGTCTGGAAAGCAAGGTTCATAGAATCATAGAATCACTAGTTTGGAAAAGACTTTTGAGGTAATTGAGTCCAACCGTACCTGTCTGCTGCTCAACCAGATCCCTGAGCACCTTATCTCCCTGGCTTTTAAACCCTCCAGGGATAAGGACTCCACCAACTCCCTGGGCAGCTGTTCCAGCACTTGAGAACCCTTTTGCTGAACAAGTTTTCCCTGAAGGTTCATGCTAGCTACCCTATCCTCTGTACATTTCTGGGGTTTAGGCTCTCTACGCTGTAATGGGCCAAAAAAATCCTGTCAACATGCTGCTGTCACTTTGTCTGCACTCACATCCTCAAAGGTGGACACAGGGAATAGGTAGCACAGAACAGAGAAAGAAGCAGAACCCACGGTCTTCTCAAATGCTCTGTGTGTTTCAAGGTGCCCCATGGATTGTGTTGTTGTTGGGATACCCTGCGGTCCTGATGCTTTTTTAACCAAAAGATGCGTGTCCCGCTCTGAGGAGCTGGTAGAGCAGCTCAAGAGCAAACGTGTCAGGGTTTTGGTGTGAATATGATGTGGCAGACCCTAAGACTCCCAAATTTAGCAATATCTACAGCTTTGAGATGCTCCTGCTTTGAGCAGAACCTACATTGATATTCCTGCCCATTTGATGCTGGATAAACTTGTATGATCTTATCCATTTGATGAATTAAGAAGACCTCTGCTGGTTTCTTACTGACCAAAGCTCTCTGGCAGGAGCGGGGGTCTCTAAGCCAGAAGCAGAGGATTCATAGAATCATAGAACAACCAGGTTGGAAGGGACCCATTGGATCTTCTAGTCCAACCATTCCTATCAAACAGGCAGGTCCCTCCAGTGCAGGCAGAGCTGTGACTGCCCACAGATCCAGCAGAGGGAAGTGTTGTCCTAAAATACCTGCCCTGGCACCCAGAGCCCTTCTGGTTAACTGCCACCCACGTTATTGCTCCAGGAAAGCAACGACTTAGAGACTGTGCAATGCGATTTATGGGTTCTCAGAAGGAGACAAGGAAGCTCTAGCAAACTTCACAAAGAGCAACTGTGATAACAATCAGGATGTGCCAGAGACTGGCATTAAATGGTATAAAGAACTGTGAAGCTTATGTGGGTTTTGTTCTCTTTAAAGGAATAAATGGCATTCTAGAGTTTAAAGGCTTATGACCTGCTGGTTAATGCTTCAGCTAACTATGAAGCTGTAGCCTTTCAGATGGATCTTGGGAAACAGAGAGTCAGAAATGCGCTTGCTGATCACAAGGGGAGTTGTCAGAGGGTGCTTCAGTCAAAGAACTGGCTCAGCTTCAGATAACGCTGCCAGCGCGATTGCCAATCACGATGCTGCTGCTCCTGCAAGTCCCAGCACTACCGGAGGGTTAAAAGTCAGGTATGACAATGCCTCTCCGATGTTAAACAGAATGTTCAATGGGAAATAGTTTAAAGTGCAATTTTGGCTATAAATATGCCTTTCTTAAATATACCTTCCTCTGCCATGTAGTTTTCCCTTTCTCACTGTATCAGATTTGTCAAAATCGTACACCCGAAGGGATTGAAGGAGATGTTCATCACGCCCGTTAGTCACACCGAGCATAACATTTGAAACTGTTCCTTCTTTCAAGATCCAAAGCTGGTTTCGTAACATCTAAATATCAAGTTACAAAAGATCAGAGGATGGCGTGATGTGTGGAATGAAACTCAACTTTCCCGGGGTTGCCAAGCTGTTGTTTTTCAGTGCCTTATAAATGGCTGTGACAAACAAACTGAAAGGGTGTTAGAGCTTGAAGAATGTTCTCCAGATAATGTTGCTCAGAAAAAGACTAGAAGAAATGAATGCTAAAATAATTGCACTAAGATAACCTCAAAGATGAACTTGATCTGCTGGGTACACAGTTGGGAGCTGCACAGCTATAAACTGCCTTGGTTTCGAGTAGGCGGTGAGCAAAATATTCCCTTTCCTCATCACTTGGAGATTGGTGGGTTGTGATTGATGAGGTAAGGGCTCCCCTTATGCTCCCCCAGGAGCTGTTCCGCAGCAGAATAAATGAGAACCAAACTTAAAAGCCAGTCTGCAATCTTTTGCTCAAGCAATTATGAACCTTGTGACCGTTAACTTCAATGATCTGTCCTAGTTCAATACTTTCCCCTTTATTTTTAGCACAAATTGTTCTTGGTTTTATAATTCAATTAATCATTAATTTGTCTTCCAAGCGTATTGCTGACAGAAAGAAAATGTGACATGCTGGAGACAGACTTCTCATTTTTGAGCTAGTAGGGAAAAAAAAGGTTATAGAATAAGGTGTGCTTTTATTTATTTTGCTAGCAGAAAGGGGAAATAGTTCCAGCAAGGTGAAACAGGTGAAGTAATTCCTTAGGGAAACCCTACGAGAGCAGAAAATCTGTTTTGATGATGGAAATAGAGATGCAGTTGGCTAAGGAGGTGGTAGGTCGTGAGAGAAAAGGGAATTGGCCTCCTGGGAAGGCTGCTCTGTTCTCCCTGCCTTGCCAGTGGCTCTCGGAGCAGTGACAGTAGATAATGCTGTGCTGCTATCTCTGCGGTGGCAAGAGCGGCTCCTCTGAGGTCAGAAGTGACACATTCAGCCTAGACCAAACACCAAACCAATTCCCTGCCTCCCTACCAACAGAACTGCAAAGCAGCGGAACAAACACATGCTTTTCTCTCTGCAACACATGTATTTGCATTAATACTTCCATGTGTTTGGATTAAAAATTGAGTGTCCTGGAACCAGGGATTTGTTTCACTTCTGGCTCAACTGCAATATTTGTGTTTCAAAACAAGCACATAAATTATGTTGTATCTCAATCGCTTCTTAAAGGTGAAACTGATAATACTAGCAAATAAACGTGTACCAAAAACAGTTGGCAAATGGCTATTTTTGCAAAATTTAATGCCTGTGCTGTTTAAATGAAAGGTGTTTTGTACAACTGTGAGGAAAAGGGATTTGGTGTTTTATAGAGGTAAAGCAATATTTTGAAAACGGACCCTTTTCCCACAAAAATGATGACTAGACAAGCTATAAACATTCCTATAGCAGGAGTATAATTATATTGTAAATAGAATTCTGAGTAGCTTCTTGCAATGGTTTTGCTAATAATGGGAGTACGGCAGGAAAATTATAATACTTGAGTCGGATGAGCTGTTTGTATGAGTAAGAAGAGGCAGACACAGCCCTTTCATCCCAGCTGTTGCAGAAATGAAGGTAGGAATCAACGTTTTCTTCCAGGCTTCCCTGCGTGTACCCAGCAAAACTGGAGTCTTCGGGCGGCTGGAGGAGGGAGCTGGGGAAAGGGGAGCAAAGTCGGAGAGTTAATCCATCAGCTGGAGCCCTGTGTCCGGCTCCGGAGTCCCTCAGCACAAGGGAGGATGTGGAGAGGGTGGAGCGAGTCCAGATGAGGCTGAGGGCTGGAGAACCTCCTGTAGGACAGGCTGAGAGAGTTGGGGTTGTTCAGCCTGGAGAAGGCCAATGACATCCTGGCTTGGATCAGAAATGGTGTGACCAGCAGGGCCAGAGAGGTTCTTCTCCCTCTGGACTCAGCACTGGTGAGACCAAACCTTGAATCCTGTGTTCAGTTGTGGGCCCCTCAGCACAAGAAGGATGTTGAGGCTCTGGAGCGAGTCCAGAGAAGAGCAATGAAGTTGAGGAAGGGGCTGGAGAACAAGAGGAGCAGCTGAGAGAGCTGGGGGTGTTGAGCCTGGAGAAGAGGAGGCTGAGGGGAGACCTCATTGCTCTCTCCAACTCCCTGAAAGGAGGTTGTGGAGAGGAGGGAGCTGGGCTCTTCTCCCAAGGGACAGGGGACAGGACAAGAGGGAATGGCCTCAAGCTCCACCAGGGGAGGTTCAGGCTGGACATCAGGAAAAAAAATTTCATGGAAAGGGTGATTTGGCACTGGAACAGGCTACCCAGGGAGGGGGTTGAGTCACCTTCCCTGAAGGGGTTTAAGACACAGGTGGACGAGGTGCTGAGGGACATGGGTTAGTGATTGATGGGAACGGTTGGACTCGATGATCCTGGGGGGGTCTTTTCCAACCTGGTGATTCTGTGAATCTGGGGAGACCTCAGAGCACCTTCCAGCACTGCAAGTGGCTCCAGGAGAGCTGGGGAGGGGCCCAGGATCAGGGGGTGAGGGGTTGGGCCGAAGGGGAAGTGCTTTAAATTGCAAGGGGTAAGATTTAGACAAGACATTAGGAATAAATCCTTCCCGGTGAGGGCGAGGAGGCTCTGCCCCAGGCTCCCCTCAGCCCCCCCCGCCATGGCGGCCCCGCAGGTGAGAGGGGCGGAGCTGCCCCCGCGCCCAACGGGCGGCGGCGCCGGTCACGTGGCCGGGCGGGGCGGGGCTGGCGGTGCCGGTTGGAGCCGGAGCCGGCGGGGAGGGAGGGAGAGAAGGAGGGAGACGGAGCGAGCGACGGAGGCAGCGGCGGAGGGTAAGGGGCTGGGGGGGGGGGGCGAGCCGAGCCCGGACCCACCGACGGACACACGGAAGGGTGGGTGGATGGATGGATGGATGGATGGATGGATGGATGGAGGGACGGACAGATGGAGGGATGTACAGACAGACGGAGGGATGGAGGGACGGACAGATGGAGGGACAGACAGGCGAATTGAGGGACGGATAGATGGATGGAGGGATGGACAGGCAGAGGGACAGACAGATAGACGGATGGGGGGACGGACAGATAGAGGGACAGACGGATGGAGGGATGGACAGATAGAGGGGCAGACTGACGGACGGATGAACAGGTAGATGGGGCAGCAGGCAGATGGACAAATGGAGGGATGGGTGGATGGAGAGGGATGGACAGGCAGAGGGACGGACAGGTGGATGGAGGGACAGACGGATGGTTGGAGGGACAGACGGATGGATGGAGGGACAGACGGATGGTTGGAGGGACGGACAGGGGAATGGAGGGATGGACAGATAGAAGGACAGATGGATGGATGGGCAGAGGGATGAAGGGGAAGACGGATGGAGGGCCAGAGGGATGGGCAAATGGAGAGAGAGACAGACAG
The DNA here is from genome assembly GCA_033558105.1 of Coccyzus lansbergi. Classification (NCBI taxonomy): domain Eukaryota; kingdom Metazoa; phylum Chordata; class Aves; order Cuculiformes; family Coccyzidae; genus Coccyzus; species Coccyzus lansbergi. The sequence continues at coordinate 91,118 of JAUMJK010001450.1, read as the reverse complement.
AGGGACAGACGGACAGAGGGGTGGTTGGATGGTCAGGCTGATGTATGGATGGACAAATGTACGGACAGACAGATGGATGGACAGAGGGAGGGACGGACAGATGGATGGATGAGTGCACAGGTGGATGTACAGGTAGACAGGCAGACGGATGGACGGACAGACAATTGGGTAGATGGACGAATGGATGGACAACTGTATGGATGGATGTTTGGATGGATGCACTAATGTGTGAACAGATGTGTGGATGGTTGTATGGATGGACAAATGTATGGACAGACGGATGGACGGACGGATGGGGGAGGGAGGGAGGGAGGGAGAGAGAGAACAGGGGCCAGGGTGGTGCTCGTCTTTCCCAAGGGCAGCCTGCTGTGTCCTGGCCGCCCCTGCTTTTCCCAGCTGCCCTGGGGGACTGGGGTGCTCCTGCTCACCTGCTGCCCCACGGGCACTGAGCCCTTCGTGGCAGGGCAAGGGCTGAACTGCTGGCGGTTTGCAGGGCACGTGTCCTCGTGTGACCTGGGTGCAGCGGGGAGGCCCCTTCAGCGGGGAGAGCAAACAGGGCAGGAGGCCTGGCAGCCCTGAGAACCGAGCAACTCAGCTCATCCCCCTCTCCTCTGCCTCCCCTGTGCCTCCCGTGCCCAGCGAGGCTCCTGTTCCTGCAGCAACCAGCTCCTTGTCTGGCTGCTTTTCCTCTCCTCCTGTCCAAGCTGTTTTCCTGACGCCAGCCTCGCTTTCCGTGGTGAATATGAGGCATCTTCCTGCCTCCAGTTAAGAATTTGTCTGTGGCGAGCGCCGCAATGAACCAGCTCTGCAGGAGTGGTTGCAGCAGGCTCCCCTGAAGGTTAATTTTATGTGAAGATTGGCATTAATTACCCTGGTCAGGTAAATCTGACTTGGCACCTGGCGTGGCCACTGCGAGCGATGCCTTTGAGGTGGTGCTGAAAGGAGCCAGGTGCTGCGTGGGCGCTGGCTCTTCCAGGTGCTGTAGCTGCGCGTTCGGCTCTCTCGGCTCCCCTTGTCTCCTTGCTGAAATAAGGTAAAGCAGCAGTTCTTTCCCAGTGTCTCAGAATCCTTCCCTTTGTACCTTCCTAGCGGAGAGGGCGGCAGCTCGGGGCTCGTCCGTCTCTCTCGTGCGAGTTGTTAAACTTTCAGGAGCAGGGGGAGAAGAGCCCGCAAGGCTTAAGTGTTGAAATCTGAGGGTACGTCACTCCTAGAATTTATTATGCGTTGTCTGAGTAAATCGTGTGCCTTCTCGTTACTCTGCGTGACTCAACTGATGGAGGATTTATCCGGAGAGGTGCTTTTCTTCAGTATCCGCAGCGCTGAGCTGGGCAGGGGGCTCGATATGAGAGCAGAAAGGCAAGTGGCAGTAATGAAGAGCCAATAGCTAGGACAAAGTACAAGCTGTCTTATGGGTTTTCCTCAGCGTTTAAAGCCTTCTGTGGTAGTTAGATAACAAAATGCTTATCACAGAGTTTTGCCTTGGCATATGTTTTTTACATCAGCATAATATAGCTGAGTTTCAGCTTCGGTAGCATTCGTGCAACTCGTAGGGTTTTGTGGCACTAATGTGTTTGTTCCCTTGTGCTCTGGAGAGAGGAGAGTCACAGCTCTAACTCTTGCTTTTCCATTTTTTTATTAAAATGGGAAAAAGAAAGTTTTGGGTTTTGCAGGATACCAGCTCAGCTGCTCTTTGAAGCAGATGAAAGCCAGTTGAGTAAATTTTAGAGGGACCAAGAAGGCTAATGAAGCCCCATCAGTATTTCAGTGCTGTAAACCAAACTTTGCAGAGCAGGATATCACTGCCGAAGAAGTATTTTGATAATGAATTTCTGGATGGAGGTCGGAGGGGGCAAGCTTTTGTTCCGTCGACTGCTACTCTGCCTGCTGTGCTGAGCCCGACACCAGTAATGCTGCTTCAGCTCATGATACCTGCTGCCGAAACCATAAAGCTTCCCTCACCTGGGATTAGAGGTTGGCTTTGTACGTGGCTGAGGGGTAAGGTGTGGTTTATACCGGTCGCTGTTGCCGATCAAAGTGTTTCACACCGCTCTCTGCCTGCTGTGGGCTCTATTTATCCTTTCCGTAGCCATCCAGCTGTTCAGCTGCTGTCCTGCAAACAGAGCTGTTCTGCCTGGTGCTCCTGGAGTTATTTTGTTTAAAGACGTGCGAGCAGTCTGTGCTGTCGTTATGAAGACTCCTAGTTCAGTAGCTATGTAGAAAGGCAACAAACGTAAAGTGGATTTAATATTCTAATATTTAAACGTGCTGTAGTTTTAATATTTAAGTGGTATAGGTTACGTCTTGTTTTAGCAACGTGTATCTATTATTAACTTGCTAATAACTGACTCATTAATAATGTGTTTCTAACTAGTGACAGGCTACAGTTTGCCTTGTCTAATACACATTTGCATCCTGTGTGGAATGAGTCCAGTGGCACATTACAAACTCCTAACTGTGCTTTGTGGTAGCTGGTAAGTGTAGCTGAGGGGCTGTGGCCTGCTTTTCATTAACCCTGCCACTGCCACGTGGGGCAGCCAGCTTCGTTAATGCCAGAAAAATGGTTATAAAACATGTCATCTTCAGTTATTTGTAATTTGCGTTCCAATTCGAGTTGTTCAGACCTGGCAAGCTGGCTTCATAGAAGCATAGAACAGTTTGGGTTGGAAGGGACCTTAAAGATCATCTAGTTCCAACTCCCCTGCGATGGGCAGGGACAAGTCTCACGCATAATTGTGCTTGGGGTTGGTGATTCTTTTCCCAGAGAGCTGTTAATGTGCTACAAACTGGTTCTGGATAGAATTTCAAGCTAGGGGAAATCAAACTGTCATTCGGTATTGAAATATAGTGTCCTAATGCTTAAGAATTGTTTCCCCTATGGGTTGATTTAAAGTCACTGATATGAGAATGTTTCCTAGCAGTGTGGTACCTTGGAGAGAAAGGCAGATGATGCGAGAAAGCTCCTGCAAATGCTCTTTGGGGTGTAGCTCTGGCACACCCTCCTCCAGCGCTCGCCAGAGAGAGGATTTAGGGTCTTTCAACAATCAGAAGGGAATTGTGGAAAAAGCTCGTAATGGAGTAGTCTTCAATTTAATTCTCAGTGGTTCGGTTCTGTTTCAAAGCAGTGTCTTCACACACCCGGAATTAAATAATGTGAGTGCATTTCCATCCAAAGGGCTCAGCTTGTGAGTGTGCTCTGATACTGGAAACCGTAGTGCAGTTTCTTGTACTGGAATTGAGAATTTAGTTGGTTGCGAGAAACTAAAGGAATTAAAAGTGCCCCTGGGGGATCCAATGCTACCAATAAAGTGGTAGTAGTGCAGCCTGGGTTTGTTGCTGCTAATTGTTATAGGCTTAAGACATCTTTACAAACATTATCTGGGAGATACTAGCTTGAGTTGTGGCTTGCACAGCAGCTACTGAACTTGTTGTGTAGTTTACTCAGGCTTAATTAATGCAACATTGATTTTAAAGCTGTCACTTAAAATCCCAGGAAATATAATCTCTGATTTCCCAGGCATTATTACCTTGGGTTTCCGGGGTAAGTATTGGTATTCTGTAAGTAGTTCAGGCTGTCGAATATTTATTCAGCTATTTTCTGGTAGCTAAAGTCTATCTGCACGCAAACTTAAAGGTCTACTGAGCTGGAATTGAAGAACTGCAAATTTAGACTCTGTGGCTGAAGTATTTATCCTTTAAAATTAATTTTCCCATCTGAATGGGAGCAGAATCTCGATGTGCATTTATTATGTAATCCAAAATATTTTAAGAAGAAAGGGCATCTGAAGGGATTTAACCAAACTCTGCCTGTTCCTAGGCTGTGTTTAAATTATTAACAAGATTAACTGTCACTTCTGACCCACGGCTGTGGAAGTGTGAAGCTTTTTATTGCTTTGCCAGTGCCTTTGCAGGATGGGAAAACTGCTTTGGATGTAAAAGTTTTTTTATTAAACATTAACGTTATGTAAATAGTAACTTTGCAATGACACTGACTCAAAGACGGAGAAGAATCAAAACGTTGCTTAATTGAAGTGTGATGGGATATATCAATAGTCAAGGGCTTTACTGGAGTTGATAAAAGCAACATCTGCTTTGCTTCAAACTATTATTTCTTACAAATATAGGACTAGAGATGTTTTTTAATTCGAAGTTCTTAATTGATTCATGTAACGATAAAGCCTTGACTCTTGTTTTTGAAGTCGTTAAACTTGGCTTTGTCCCAAAAAGTGTTTTTCTTGTAATACTGCGATCTGAAAAAGCTTGCCAGCCGCTGGGTCCCCTCGGAAAGGTGAGTTGGCGCAGCAGGCGGCTCACACAGCGTCCTCGGGCTTGATGGAAGCAGAAAGAGCGAACGCAGGCACTGAGCTAGCTTTGTGTTTGTTCAGGAAACAAAGCGGGATTACTGCGGGTTTACCTTGGTATTTGGGGCTGATCACTTGTACACAGCTCTGAAACTTGGCATTGTTCTAGGATCTTCTGATCCTAGCTCTGGGATCGCAGTTCTCGGACTGCGAGGCTGTGCTTGGAAGTTGGTATGAGATTGGAACGTACACGGTTACACAGCATGGGAAATCTGTCCTTCAGTCCTTGTATCTCATTTAAAGAAAAGAAGGTGCAGCTGAGTGATTTTTGCAATTGGAGAATTTGAAATAGAGACATAAAGAATGATTTGCATAGAGCTGCTCAACTAGAGGTACACATTGTGATTAACTGGGTTGGGTATGGTTATTGTCTGGGAAAGTAGGGTTTGAGCAGGGAAAATAATGTAGAATGAAGGTTTTGAATATCTAAGCCCACTGCACCCCACTCCGCCAGGGGAGATTTAGGCTAGAGATTAGGAGGAAGTTTTTCACACAGAGGGTCATTGGGCATTGGAATAGGCTGCCCAGGGAGGTGGTTGATTCACCTTCCCTGGAGGTGTTTAAGGGACGGATGGATGAGCTTCTGAGGGACATGGGTTAGTGTTTGATAGGAATGGTTGGACTTGATGATCCTGGGAGGGGTTCTGTTCTATGATTCTATGATTCTGTGATTTCAGTACTCTGCTACCTGCAAAGCTAGCAAGGCTTCCTGTGGTGTAGAATGCTGGTCCCTTCCATCTCTGTGTAAATACAGTGCTGTTGAGTCCTTTACCTAGAAGTATCCAGTCGGAAACCGAGCACGCTTCAGTTCATACATCGGTACGTGTGGTGTTACATGACCATATGGTGAATTGTGTTGATAGCCTACTTAGAGCAGCATGATATCCTGTGGGCTACAACATTGACCTAAATGCTTGCCTGACTTCTTAAATAGGATGTGTAGTCTGCTCTGCGTGGTGACTACTCCTGCTGGTAATTGAGAAATCAATTCCAAGCTTATTGAAGTACTCCAAGGCTTCTCCTTCTGAGGATATTTCCTTCTTTCAGCCTTGTTTCCAGCGAGGTTCCACGAGTTATCTTGGCTCTCTGGCCATTTATGAAAAGAACACTGAAAATGGAAGCGTGTAAATGAGCAATTCACAGAATCACTAGGTTGGGAAAGACCTCCAGGATCACTGAGTCCAACCATTCCTATCAACTACTAAACCATGTCCCTCTTCTCTAGGCTAAACAACCCCAGCTTCCTCAGCCGCTCCTCGTAAGACTTGTTCTCCAGCTCCGTTGCTCTTCACTCCGGGTGATGCTGATCCTTCGAGCGCATTGCTGGGGGTGATGTGATCCGGTACTTCTGTGCTTTCACAGCCCTGTTTCACAAACCCGTTAACATTTCATTAAAAGTAGGTTTGTCTGTGAGGAGATAACCGATACACGCTTTGGGTGTGTTCGGCTTCAAATTAATTTGTAAAACACTCTTCTGTACTGCTTGGGTGAGATTCTGCTTGTGTACTTGTGTCTCCTGTTTGAGGCTTAAGGTGAACTCGCTTTCTGTTGCTTTACGTTGTGTAATTTGTTACAGGCTGTCTAATGCCAAGCTCCAACATCTGGCTCTTTGGGCTCTCAGAGGTGTAGGGATGCCTAAGGAGTAGCAGGAATGCATGGCTATCTCCTGCTTTTTATTCAATACTGAAGTTTTTGTTTGCTTGAAAGTGTTATGAGGCTGAATGAAGGTGGTGCCTGGCTTCAAATACTGACCTCTTTGTGCTGAGAGTGAATGGGATGTGATCAGACCGCGTGGTGCCACGTAACAGAGATCTGGGACTTGTTCTTTGTCTCGGTTTCTACAGGCCTCTGTTTTCACTTGATGAGAATTTCAGAAGTGCTCTTCTGGAAGATGATCTCTTGGTTTGTTTTGCACCAAGAGGTGCTCGTCTGCAATGATCTTGGTGAGAGAGATACTCGGGCTCTGCACGTTATCGTTTAAAATGCTGCTTGTTGGATTTGACACTATAAAGAAAGAGAATAGTGTAGATAATCTTACATCGCTTTAAGCAGGTAACACGAGCTGCAGCGCATCAAATGAGCCTTCTCCCCTGGTGCAGCACAGCCTGCCTGCAGAGAGAGTTCCCTCGTTTTGATCGCTTGAGCTATTACAGAATTTTCTGATGAGAAAGCAGCTCTGTGCGTCGTTTCTGCTGTCAGCCAGGAAGGGTGTTCACAGGAGAGCTTCTCGCTGCACTTCCTGATAAAGACAAGGACACACAAGTGGTGTAATTGCCGGTACCAAGTGGGAGCTGCCTGCTGGCTCCTCTGTTCGGCGCTGGCTGAGTTTATCCTGGGCATGGCACAGGGGTCACCGGTGCCTCCGTGTGCCCTGCTCTTCCGGCAGAACTGCTGCCGCTCGTTAGTCTTTACTCTTTTCAAAGCCTTATGGAACCCTTTCCAGCTATTTTTTATCTGTTAATGAGTTTTGCTCTGTTTCTTTAGGAATTGCCAAGCAGACCGGTCATGGCAGAGCTATTTGTCAGCGGGTAATACCACCGTGGAGCTTTGCCAGTCTCCTTCTATTCATAATTTACTTTTGAAAGGGGAATATGTGAAATATATAGCTGCTTGAAGAGATGTACAGTGAGCTACGTTATTATGTAACTTAATATAAAGACAGTAAGAAGTCTTGGGCTTTTAAAGCAAAACAAATTGAAGTAAAGCTCATTTTTTAATTTGGATTGGACTGCAAGATAAAGTATTTCTCTTGCATTAAGCACATCAGGTAAAGGAAGTGATAGAATAAAGATGGATATTCTGATTTTAGGTGAAGCTTCCTTTAAGATGTGTTTTTCACCTGCTGTAAGGCCTTTCGTGTTGAACCTGAGAGTAACCCATGTAAAGGAAAAATCTAAATATAGATTAACTTACTAGGTTTTAGACTGAAAACGTGTTTACAGGGGTTTTTTTTCACAAGGAATTATATGACTACCTGGTCTTACATGAGCAGCGTTCTCCAAGGAGTGCATAAGGCCCTGCTGCTGCATGGCTTGTGTTCATAGCTCTGTTCCGAGAGCAGGATTGCTTAAGAAAGGCGAGGCCTGTGGTTAATCCACACACAGATGGCTGAGGTTGTCCACAGTTGTAGTTTGATTGTTCAGAAGGTTGATACGGAAAGTTTGTAATAGAGTTAGTGCAGTCTTGAACCTCCTGTGCTTGAGGAACGCGCTGGTTGTTGTGATGTGCAAGAATATCTTCACGTTTATTTTAAATACAAAAGGATAAGCGCTTATACATGTTTAATTAGCACCCCTGACCTTCTTTGGGAGGAGCTGGAAAGAAGCTTTCTCTAATCTTGTTTGCGTGTTGTTCGGCAGAGTACGGGTACAGGAATACAGTCCCCATCGGAGAGGTCCTGTGGCCGAGCCTGCGTGCGGGTGGAAGCGGCCGGAGCACAGATTCCGAGTGACCGCAGAGCAGGTGAACGGAGCAGTCTGTCACTTGTCAATAGGAGGCTTCAAGAGGGAAGAGGCAGTTACCTGCACGCGTCTGCTGGGAGTGTGTGAGAGGATCGTTCTCTGTGACGCCGGCCCTGCCCCAGAGCTCCGACAGCACCCAGCTTTGACGTTCAGGGAGCGCTTGAAAAAGGAGCGGTAGGATGGCAGTAGAAGGGGAAGCTTTAGCCAGGAAAGATGTGTGATGGGTGAGGAGTATGTGTGGTAAAGCTTCTTATGTTCTCCCTTTGGGAATATTCACACGAGGTCATTTGCCAGCCGAGGTTCAGGCTTTTAAACAGTGACCAACTGGCAGATGAGAAGTGGCCTTTCCAGCAGGGGAGGGTGAGGTTGGATGTCTGATGCTTATGGATAATATTTATCAAAATGATAGTCTTTTTTCATATTCTGGATGTTTCTGTTGGTCAGATTTTTTTTAAGTCTTGCAGTAACTAGAAATTGCCTCGATATTAATGATCTTTATTAGTTGAATTTTCCTGGCCTGTGTCCCGGTCCTGGTCTGAGGTAGCTCTCCTGAAGTCACCGCTTAGCCTGGGGCTAAACTTCTGTCTCTCATCTTCTAAGAAGGATTGCCAATTGAATTAGGCCACTTTGAAAAGCTTTTATGGCTTCGATATGAGTTGAAAGCTGCCGGGGAGGAGATTTTTCAAACCCATTACTGGTCAGGGTTATTCCATTTGATCAGTCACTCCTGGTGTACAGATGGGAACGGAGAGCCAACTGTCTGTAGCAAAGTTATCGTTAATAATTCACACGTCGATATTATACTTCATATACTTCTCTGACAGGAAGCTTTATTCCATATATATAGAATTGTGAAGACTACACGTGCTTCATAGGGAAGCTGCAAAAAGTAGGTGTTAACGAGACCAGGAGTCAGATATTTAAATACTTAATTCCTAGAAAGTGTTATCTGACCACAGTGAGGATATACCCTTTTCTCTGGGATGTGTGATCAGGTCTAACAACTTCCCAGCTCAAGGCAGGAGGTGACAGAGAGAACATTTCATAGAAACAGACCCTGCAGAGTCACCTGGGTCAGTCCCACTCGGAGCTCTCAGTCAGTGTAAAACCAAACCACTTTTTGAGTATCACAGCGTTGCTTGAAGAAGCTACATTTGGTTTGTATATTCTCAAGAACACCGACATGTTTGTAATAGACTTGGCTTAAGTTCCGTTTTCTGTTTTTCTTTCTATAATTATAGAGGAAATAGTAAGCATTAACGGCTTTATTGTACTCTGAATTCTGTCCCTTATACTCCAAGAGCCTTAATTACTCCTCAAAACAGCTCTTGTTAGCAGAGAGCACAGCTCTTTGTATGAAAGTGCACAGGAGGCCTGTGCGTTATTAAATTGTGCTACATATAACTTTCTCTAATGAGTATTTAGAGGTACAAAACATCTTAAACCCTTAGTGTCTGCTCAAGTCCCCACTGAAGTTCACGTCTGTCAGGAAAAAGTTGCTGATATCCTCAGTGTAATTAAACTTTTTGCACTATTTTAAACTCTCGGCCAATTTAGTGATCACTTTGACTTTTCAAATGTTTTCCTTTGTTAGAAATACACTGTTTCTACCTTTTGCTCTTGCTTTGTTGAATCGTTCAGCACATTTTTCTTTTAGTGTGTTCTTTACAGCTTCAACAGGGATCCCAAGTCTCCTTGTTGTAACAAAGTTCCACTGAGAACAACTGTCTGGCTGGAAATGACAAAAATGACTTTTTCTTGTCTACATTCAAATCAAACATATTTTGCCTCAAATTCAGACATGATCCAGATCTACCTTGCTGAATAAAAGCATCAGTTCGAATGGGCTTAGTACCTTTTTGTGCTTTTACATCTGTGAGTTTATATTCAAAACCCAAAGAATTATACCAAAAGAACTCTATTAAAGGTGGTTTTTTGCAAGATGAGCTGGAGCAGTTGAAGAAATCGCTGTTTCTTAGCTATTGTTTGAGCATCTCAGCTGCAGGACTAGTGGCTTGATGTAAATGCAGAAACTGTTGAGCATCAGTGGCTTGTGGTGCTTAGAAAAGGGGATGATGAGAGATCTCTCGCTTTATCTCTTCTTTGGGAAGTGTGGCTTTCAAATGGCGACAAGTAAATATTTGTCCGGGTGACACCTTAAATTATCCTACCTAAGATCTTGTAGATCTGGTGAGCTCTTTCGCTCATTAAAAGCTTTAAAGCACTGCCATGGAAGAATTAATGAGCTGTTGTTCTATTATGCGGTTATTGGAGTCCAAATATTTGATAATCTGATGGCAGCTTCTTTTCTCCCCAGGAGTGCATCGTAGCCATCCTGTCCTCCTTCGGCTTCTTTCCCTCCAGTGGGCCTGGTGAGTTTCTACATCCCTTTAAAAGCACCTTTGTCAGTGCAAGAAGGGTTCGCTTATTTTCAGCCATTCTTCTCCTTTTGGATGTGAACGTGGAGTAAGAATCAAGTTCTACCTTAGTTCAGCTATTGTTAGTCAGTTTATAGCAGTTTGTCAACTCTCTTTGCAACTGAAATGTCTGGTACCAGTATATTCAGGAAAATGCAGAACATCCCCATTGCTTTGGCTCTGTACTGCTTAACAAATCACAGAATCATGGAATTGTTGAGGCTGGAAAGTGCTCTCAATTCATCCAGTCCAGCCCTCAGCCCAACCCCACCGTACCTGCTGAACCATGTCCCCAAGTGCCACAGCCACACGCTTTTTGAACCCTTCCAGGGAAGGAGACTCCCCCACTGCCCTGGGCAGCCTCTGCCAGGGCTTCACCACTCTTCTGGTAAAGAAATTTTTCCTAATATCTGCACTAAAACGCTCCTGGTGCAACCTGAGGCCGTTGCCTCTAGTCCTATCGCCTGGTACTTGGCACCCACCTCACTCCCACCTCCTTCAAGGCAGTTGTAGATAACAAGCTTTATAGTAAGTTTTCTCCAGAGCTGCTGTTGCCAGTGACACTGGATAGTTTACTGATGTGTTTCAGGATGTAAAATAGAATCATAGAATCATAGAACGACCAGGTTGGAAGAGACCCATCGGATCATTGAGTCCAACCATTCCTGTAAAACACTAAACCAAGTCCCTCAGGACCTCATCCACCTGTGCCTTAAACACCTCCCCTTTCTGCCAGAGCTTGGTATATCAAAATTACGACTGGATTCTGCTTCTTGAAGTCTTGCATGTTGCATATTTTATTTTCACTTAGTTATATGGTGAAAAAGAAAGCATTACTTCCCCATCTAAACAGGATGAGCTGTAGGTGGTTTCCTGTTTTTTTTTTTTTTTTTTTTTTTTTTTTGCGTTGATGTGGCTCTGCAATACTTGAATTAACATTCTACACAACCGTATTTTTATCAGAGAGTGCAGGGAGAGGAGTGGGGAAAATGGTTTTCAGCTGAAGAAGGGGAGATTGGGGTGAGATCCTGGGAAGAAATGTTTTCCTGCGAGGGTGAGGAGGCCCTGGCCCAGTTTGCCCAGAGCACTGGTGGCTGCCCCATCCCTGGAGGGGTTCCAGGCCAGGTTGGATGGGGCTTGGAGCCCCTGATCCAGTAGGAGGTGTCCCTGCCCATGGCAGAGGTGGGACTGGATGGGCTTGGAGGTCCCTTCCGACGCAAACCATCCCATCATTCTATCTTCTGTTCCATTTCATAGATCTGTAACAAAGCAGGGCTTAACAGATCCCAATGTCTGCAGTAAGGCAGTAGTTCTAGTGAAAGCTGAAATGTTTGCTCTTTATTTCAGTGAAACCATTAAAAATTAAAGTATTTTCAATGTTTTCTCCATCTAGAATGAAGACAAATGTAAAGATGGCATGTCCAAGGAAATTTAAAAGGTGTAGACCTCCAGACTGAGCAGTGCTGTGTATTTTACTCTCTTTAATTAGTAAAGTAAGTATGAATCAGACCTAAGCTGCTGCTGGGAGTTAGGTGTGGCATTTTTATATATATAACAAGATTGGACAATAACGAGTTGCGTTAACTTCCCTTTCACGCTGTCAGCATAGTTAATTCTCTTGATGGGTGAAGATGCAGAATTATATAGAAGATTATGTAATGCAGAACCACTGCCTTGAGAATTTTTGTGTGGCCTTTAATTGGGTGAAACGATTTAACTCAATAGAATATTCTGAATTACAAGAGCCACGGTGTTAATATATGGCTCTGATTTTTGGAATTCTTCGTAAGTAAGAATTAACTTTTGCTGGTGAGTTGGGACAGTGGTGAGGGACTGCTAGTGATATATCAGATGCTTCTGTAACTGATACCCAAATGTTTGGTCAGGATATACTTTCTTCTCATCTCAGCTGCCAGTTTGGTTTAAATTTTTGCCTTCCAAGCGACTTAAAGTAAATCAGGTGTTGGCTGGGGTTAAGCATCCTGGGTTCTTTTGCTGTGTGCTGGGCGATAAGCTAAATGTTACGTGTAATTAAACCTGAGAAAACAGTAATAAGCTTCAAATGTTTAATGGTGAGTTAAATTGTTTTTAACACTCCACTAAGGATGTCTTGTCTTTTTTTTTTTTTTTTTTCCCTTCTACCAGCTGCTGTTCTCTCCCAGGTTAAAGTCATGATCACGCTAACAGAACTGAAATTCTTAGCAGATGCCCAGTCATCCAACCACATACTAAAGCCATGGTGGGACGTCTTCTGGTATTACCTCACCATGATAATGCTGCTCGTTGCTGTGCTCGCTGGGGCTCTCCAGCTTACTCAAACCAGAGTATTGTGTTGTCTTCCTTGCAAGCTAGACTTTGACAATCATTGTGCTGTGCCTTGGGATTTAGTTAAAGCCAACCGGAACGTGTCGGCTAGATTCGTAGCCCAGATCATCTTCTCGCTTAAAATGGAGAACGACCTCCACCGGCAGCAGTATTCCTATATTGATGCAATATGTTACGAGAGACAGCTTCACTGGTTTGCCAAATTTTTTCCGTACCTAGTGCTCCTACATACCTTTCTTTTTGCAGCTTGCAGTAATTTCTGGCTTTACTACCCCAGCACGAGCTCCAGGCTTGAGCACTTCATAGCCATCCTTCAGAAATGTTTTGATTCTCCGTGGACAACGCGTGCCCTCTCAGAAACAGTTGCTGAGCAGTCTGTGTGGAAGCCGTCCACAGCCAAACCGAAAGCAGGGATTTCATCCCCCGGGAGTTCCATGGACGTAGGGGCCAGCAGACAGTCTCTGCTGTATCCACAGCCTGGCTTGGAAACGACTGGAAGAGAAAATACTTCGAATGTTCTTGACAAAAAAGAAGGGGAACAAGCTAAAGCGATATTTGAGAAAGTGAAGAAATTCCGTGTGCACGTGGAAGAGAAGGATATCATATATAGGGTGTATATGAAACAGATTATAGTGAAAGTTATTCTATTTGTAATAATAATAATTCATGTCCCCTACTATTTATCATTTATTACACTTGAAATCGATTGTGTAGTCGATGTTCAGGCCTTTACAGGCTACAAAAGGTACCAGTGTGTTTATTCGCTAGCAGAAATTTTTAAAGTTTTGGCTTCGTTTTACATGGTTTTAGTGATCCTCTATGGCTTGACTTGTATGTACAGTTTGTGGTGGATGCTGAGAAGCTCACTCAAGCAATATTCTTTTGAGAAGCTGAGAGAGAAGAGCAATTACAGCGACATACCTGATGTAAAGAATGATTTTGCATTTATTCTCCACTTGGCAGATCAGTACGATCCTCTTTACTCCCAACGATTCTCCATATTCCTCTCTGGTTTGAGTGAAAACAAACTGAAGCAGCTAAACCTTAACAATGAGTGGTCAGTGGAAAAACTGAAAAGCAGATTAGTAAGAAACGCCCAAGACAAGATGGAACTTCACCTTTTCATGTTAAGTGGTCTTCCAGACACTGTGTATGAACTGACGGAAATAGAAGTCCTAACCCTGGAACTTATTCCGGAGGCCAGGCTCGTTCCGGCCGTGACCCAGCTGGTCAGTCTCAAAGAGCTGAATCTTTATCACTCGTCCCTGACTATGGATTATCCAGCAGTCTGCTTTTTAGAAGAGAACCTGAAAACATTGCGCCTGAAATCGATCGGGGTGGGAAGAATTCCCTTTTGGGTCTTTCGTCTCAGTAACCTCCAAGAACTGTGCTTAACGGGGTGTTTCATGCTAGATCATCACAACTCCATATACAACGACAGCTTTCAAGGGCTAAAAAATCTGAGATCGATTAGCTTAAAAAACAAACTTTCCCGTATACCTCAAGAGATTACGTATCTCATGCCTTCTCTGCAACACTTGTCAATCAACAACGAGGGAGATAAACTGATAGTGCTGAATAACCTGAAGAAGCTGGTCAACCTAAGAACCTTGGAATTGATCTGCTGTGATTTAGAGCGCATCCCCCATCCCATTTTTACCCTGACCAATCTGCATGAGATCGACTTAAAAGATAACAATCTCAGAACAGTGGAAGAAATAATTAGCTTTCAACATCTCAAGAACCTTTCTTGCTTAAAATTGTGGCACAACATTATTTCGTATATCCCAGTGCAGATTGGTGCGTTACCAAACCTGGAACAATTATATCTAAATTATAATAATATTAAAGATGTTCCACTGCAGCTGTTTCTTTGTAGAAAATTACACCATCTGGATCTTAGCTATAATAAGCTAACGTCGATCCCTGAAGAAATCTGTTATCTGACCAATCTCCAGTACTTGGCTTTGACAAAAAACCACGTAAGTAGAACTTTGAATTACTGCTTTGAACAAAAAAAACCCACAAACCCAATTATCCGTTTCTTCTGGAACAGCCTCTGGTTCAAAATGCTTTTGTGGTGTTCATGATTAAGGTAAACCTAGGAAAGCTGAGAAAGAGGTGGTGCTTTTTTAACTACTCAGAATTTGGTGTCCTCAAAGCTTATGCAATACTAAATAGAATTTGGTTGGACAAGACCTTTAAGAATATCAATCCCAGACATCGATCCGGCCCCGCGAGGTCCACCACGAGACCGTGTCCCCGCGTATGACGTCTGCTTGCTCATTCGCTGCTCTGTAGCAGCTGCAGGGCTCTGCCCTAGGGATGGTGTAGGTTCAGACGGCTGCAGAAATGCCCCTTGCCTTTCATCACTCTGTCCTACGGAGTGTTTTAATGGAAGTGAGCAGTGTGTATAGTTGTTTCCAGTGGCAGGGTTGATATTGGATGCTGGAGCAGGGCTCAGGCCCTGCTGCACTGCACCGATAACTGCTGGTGTGTGTTTCCCAGCTCAGGAGCTGCTGCTGTCTGTCTGTAGAGTCTGTGTGTTCTCCATTCAGTGATTCCTAGGAGGCTGTGGCCTGTTTATCTCCCCTGCCACAGGCACGTGTGTGTGTGTGTGTGTGTGTGTATGTGCGCCCTCTGTGCCCATGTCATGACTCCTGCTGGTAGCTAAGCGTCTCCACAACTAAACAAGTACATAAAACCAGTGTTCTCCAGCACTTTCTCACATGATAGAAGCATTACAGCTTCCCCTTTACTTACCCTCATATAAACTAAGAGTTTTTTTGGTTTTTTTTAACCTAAAACCCAGGAAATGTCGAAATGTGCAGCTGTTTTGGTTTCATTTTATGTGGGTTTGGAGGTCCTCTGTGGCTTAAATTGCACTTACCAGTTTGTGGTGGTTGTCGAGAGGCTTGCTTAAGCAATATTCTTTCAAGAAGTTGAGAGAGAGGAGCAATTACAGCGACGTACCTGATGTAAAGAATGATTTTCATAGAATCTCCAGGTTGGAAGAGACCCACTGGATCATCAAGTCCAACCATTTCATACAAACAGCATTCATCTTGCGTATTTTTATACAGCATTGATGTTCAGTGGCAGGTGAAGGGCCCTATTATCAATTTCATATATCCATCTATGCATCTTTCCCCCTCCATATTTCAAAGGTAACATGTGGCAGCAGAGTATCAGCAGTTATGTGGTATTCTACCCCTGTGAAAGTTACAGTGCTACATAATTATTCACAAATTTCTGGTTCAGATATGTGCAAAAAAATGACACCTTAATATAGATATCAAGGGTGGGTAACTAGATTCCCTATTATTGGACCACATTGTGAAGCAGCACAAGTCAAAACAGGAAATTTATTACATGATAATCCTCAGGGTATCTCTGTTCTTCATTTGGAGATATCGCTGTAAAGCCAACAGCTTCTAACGTACATTATTTTTGTTTCTCTCTTTCCTTTTTTTCTAGATTGAAATGCTGCCCGATGGATTATTTCAGTGCAAAAAGCTGCAGTTTCTTCTCCTGGGCAATAACAGTCTGGTGGATTTGTCCCCCCATGTGGGTCAACTGCTGAATCTCCTTCACTTAGAGCTCATTGGGAACTATCTGGAATCGCTTCCTGCTGAACTGGAAGAATGTCAGTTCTTAAAGCGGAACAGCCTCATTGTGGAAGAAAGGTTGTTAACAACGCTCCCACCTCGCGTAAGAGAGCGCTTGCAGGCAAGCTCAGAGAAGAACTAATTTAAAAATTAAACTCTGCGTCATTGCATTCTAGAAGCCTTTTGTTTAACCTCTCTCTAAAGACCCGGAGAGAGGCGGAGGGGAGAAATTCACAAATCAGTCTTAAATGCATTGATTGTATTGGAAAAGAGAAATTTATTTAGAGTCAAACTCAAAGTGCAGCCTTTAACGGGTAGTCATGCGTTTGGAAAAGCTGAAATATGAATTGTCAGGTTCTACTGGTCGAAATGGTTCGGTGAAATCTTTATGGTGGTGTTGAAACGGAGGAGTTAACTGCCTGGCTGTCCTGACAGTGTATATACTTTTTTCCTATGGGAATTTTTTCTGTTGATAGTTATCATATTAAACAGTTTAATCTCCTGCTGTAAGAGGTCTAAGAACTGCCTGGAATTAGTTTCTAAACACAAACTCCTCACTAACTTAGAATACGTGAAAAGTAAGAGTTTAAACTGCTTGAGCAGTTCGATCGCATGGGATCTACTGAAAGTAATTTTTCAACATACCTTAATCGTTAACTCTTTTGGGCAGTACAGAGCATTAATTGTGTTAAGATGCCATTTGATTCTTGCTATTGGACCAGTTGGACAATAATATCTGAATTGTTGCCTAGAAGCTGGGAGAGATCAGAAGAATCTGGAGTGACTGTGTGCATGTCCTAGACAACAAATCTAACTGGACTGTTCTTTGTAGGTAACGACGGCAAACGGAACGCGATAGAGTTCAAGTTGTCTTCTGTATGTTGTGAGCATCCCGGGTGTTAGTGTAGCATGTGTTGCTGTTTAACGTTGTTATAACTTCTCGCGACTGCCTCGGTGCTCCTTCTCCACCCCCAGGTTGCCGCGTTTTGGTGGCTGGGGAGAGGGCGAAGGAGGTTTGGATGAGATAGGACCGGAAAGAGTTCAACCAAACCAAATAATGACACGGCTTATAGGCACTTGGGAGGGGAAAATAGGAAGTGTTATAAGCTTTGCCTCTTCTAGGGATGTAATAGTTTCTTAAGTTATAGTGGTGGAATGATCCCTTACGCCATCCTTAATACTTGCAAAATTGGATGGAAATAAAATGGTTCCTGTCTTCATTCTTCTGCTGTGCTCTGTTTTAATTGTATTTGAAGTCTTAACTCTCCTGATGTTTATCTCGTTCACTAACAACATTAAGTTCTGCCCCTGGGGAAGAAAAAGGCAAACTTTCCAAAAACACATTTCCCCTTCCCTGGAGGTGTTTAAGGGACGGGTGGACAAGGTCCTGAGGGGCATGGTTTAGCGTTTGATAGGAACGGTTGGACTCGATGATCCGGTGGGTCTCTTCCAACCTGGTTGTTCTATGATTCTATGAAACCTTTTTGTAGTGTTATTGAAGTCTTCAAACCCGATCTCAGTTGTGGGTTACATGGAGGAGGTAAACGATGCTCCTAATGACTCTGTTCATCAAGTCTGCTGGCTCGACATTGCAGTTTGTAGCAACGAGTCGCGACAGATAAACCGGTTTTAGTGCCAGACTACTTCTGGTCATCTCTTGCTCCCATCTCGGTGCCACTTTTATGGAGAGTAAAGTCTTTTGAATGACAACGTCCCAGCCAAGTCTGAGTGTGACGGTAGGAGATGTCTCTGCAGTAGCAGCGTAAGCAGTGTGTGCGCGTTCCAAAGACCTTTGTATTTAGAGCATTTCTCTTCTCAGGGAACCAAAATGTGGTGTAGATGT
Organism: Coccyzus lansbergi; assembly: GCA_033558105.1. NCBI lineage: Eukaryota > Metazoa > Chordata > Aves > Cuculiformes > Coccyzidae > Coccyzus > Coccyzus lansbergi. The sequence continues at coordinate 73,106 of JAUMJK010001450.1, read as the reverse complement.
TGCTTTTTATGTAGCTCTACAAATGTTTAGTGTGAACCAGTTAGCTGTGTGTCTGTTGAGGCCAGTACTGCTGGAACAAGCTCTCGTAGTTTCCGTACAGAGCTCTTCCAAACCCTGCTTTCAACCGATTTTGAGTTATATAACAGTTCCATAGGGATCAATGTGGTTTATAAGCAGAGGTGGTTGTGATAGATGGGATTAAATCAGAGTCCATCGATTTACACCCCCGTGGTAAGAGTTTTGTTATTAACTGCGCTAGGTCTGTGTCAGGACTTTATAACTTACAATTGAAGAACTTTCGATGCCAGGATCTGACAAGAATCTAGGAATTTTTAAAAGATGAAACAGGCATTTTCTTTAAAATGTTCTTCTAAACGGGAAAGTTCTATTGAAAAAGTTCAATAAGCAAGTGAGCGGCTTGGCCGGTAACTTCAGCTTTTTCGCAGTGCATCCGTCCTTTTCCAAAATCAACGAAACAGCTGGAGGTGAGCAATGTGCATTTCATGAGAGTTCAGTCACGGTGAAAGAGAAGAAATAACTCGGAGAAATTTGGAATGGTTGGACTCGACCTGGTGGGTCTCTTCCAACCTGGTGATTCTATGATTTCTAAGATGTGTAACCTCAAGGGGTTTGAGGAAGCACCAAGAAATGCATAAGAATATAAATACAGTTTTACAGGTTACCTTTTTTTGCAGACTTCAGTATTTTTTCCATCTGCCCCTCCCTCAGGAGGGCTGGATTTTTTTCACTGCATGTTTGAGTGGCTGTGAAACACCCAGACAAAAGCCAGAAAGTTTAAAGGCTGGAATCCCTAGCCTTCTTTCAAACCTCAGTGTGCCTTTGCTATTAATTCTGTACCATGAAACCTACTCCTACTGCTTAGAATTGAGGATGGAAAGAAGTAGAGCTCTGAATTTCTTGAATTCACTTCAGCCACGACCTTAATATTCAGTATTTCTTCAAAACAAGAGGATTTTTCAGGGAATTTATGTATGAATCCGCTGTCATGAACTTTGTACAATGAGTATTGTTGGTGTGTAGTCTTTGTGTTAAACAATCACCATAAAAAAAAGCTTTTTGACTTGTTTCAGTGTTGTATTGTGTCGAAGAACTTTGTATTGTGACCTTCTGTGTCGTGAATGGGGTTTTTTTTTTAAAATTAAATTTGTTTTGCATTACATGTCTATGAACTGTTCCTTATTCTCCATGCGAGGTGTTGCGTTCAGTGCCAAGCTGAGAGTCTGCTTTGCTGTTTACTTCGCTATCGTGATGAAGTCGGCAGCTCGTGTCGGATGTGGCAGCAGAGGAGGAATTGGAGGAATTGAACTGCTGCACCTTTGTCTCGCTGCTTCCGTATGTCCCTCCGTTTATGTGAACATCTGGTCTCTCCTTGCCCAACCTCTAATCATTTACAATCCATTTTATTGTTTCTTTTTAGAGTTGTGCTCAGCTAGGCAGGAGCTGCCTTCAAGGCTTCTCGGGGGTGTGGATGCACAAGCCGTGGGCATTTAACAGCTGGAGGTAGTAGAGAAGGGAGGATGAATCATAGAATCATAGAACAACCAGGTTGGAAGGGACCCATCGGATCTTCCAGTCCAACCATTCCTATCTAACACTAAACCAAGTTCCTCAAGACCTCATCCACCCGTCCCTTAAACACCTCCAGGGAAGGGGAATCAACCACCTCCCTGGGCAGCCTATTCCAATGCCCAATGACCCTTTCTGGGAAAAACTTCCTCCTAATGTCTACCCTAAATCTCCCCTGGTGGAGCTTGAGGCCATTCCCTTTCATCCTGTCCCCTGTCCCTTGGGAGAAGAGCCCAGCTCCCTCCTCACCACAACCTCCCTTCAGGTAGTTGTAGAGAGTAATGAGGTCTCCCCTCAGCCTCCTCTTCTCCAGGCTAAACAACTCCAGCTCTCTCAGCTGCTCCTCATAGGTTTTGTTCTCCAGCCCCTTCCCCAGCCTTGTCGCTCTTCTCTGGACTCGCTCCAGAGCCTCAACATCCTTCTTGTGCTGAGGGGCCCACAACTGAACACAGGATTCAAGGAGCGGCCTCACCAGTGCTGAGTCCAGAGGGAGAAGAACCTCCCTGGCCCTGCTGGTCACACCCTTTCTGATCCAAACCAGGATGCCCTTGGCCTTCTTGGCCACCTGGGCACACTACTGGCTCATAGTCAGTCGGCTGTCGACCAACCCCCCCAGGTCCCTCTCCTCCTGGCAGTTTTCTGAAAACCACTCTGCCCACAGAGAGAGAGGGGAAAGGAATAATTGCTCCAAATAACGCAGAGATGTGCGAGATCATTATTGCTGCTTAGCCCAGCAAGGGCTGCTGGGAAGTACTGCTCACCAGTAGGAAATTGTGACGGTTTGGTGCTTAACCCAGTGCGGCATCAGTGCTCATAGGCATGCTCTTAAGTGATTTGATTACCTTTTAAAAATTCTATTTATAAATCTCTGAATAAACCTTTGTTCTTTCCTCTCCCCTCCCTCATACTTACATCTCTGTATTGCAGAACCAACCCTCTTGTGAAACCACATTGCAAAGCAGCTGCTGCCGTCGGCGTTTGAAAGGTGTGCAAGGATGAAAGCTGATGGAGGCACAAAATGCCACTCGCTGCAGTCTCGCTGGTAACGCAGTTGGAAAATCTCTTCTAAGTCAGGATTAAGGTTTAGTACAAGGATGGTGAGGGGAAAGGGAGGACCGTAGGTCACTGCTCTTTGTTGAAAACGTAGCTACCCTGCAGGTAAGCCGTGAATTGCTCGTTTTAAATCTGCCTTGTGGAGCAGCAAAACCGCATGAAATTGTGTGTGGAACAGTTTGGTCCTTTCTTTCAAGTGAAGTTGCTTGTTAGAGCTAAAGGTTTTTTAAGAACTCTGCACCAGCATGGGGGGGTCCCAGCCCTCTGGCCCCTGGGCTTCAGCCCTGAAGTCTGACTGTTTTGGCCTTCGCTGCACCTCTCTCTGAGCTGATTCACTGCGAAAGCCTGGCTGCTTGCACTGGGTTTCTGTTGGTTTCGCGAGCTGAGTTATTTTGGTACAATCTACCAAGCATCAAAGGCAGGAGATGGGGACCATGAGCAGAACCTCCGCTTAAGGCGAGTGCTTAGACTGCAATTTTGCATTTGCTTGCAAAGTCGTTATCCTTGGTTGCCTCTTCTTTTTCCTTAGAGCACCTTACCACAACCAAATGGTCACAATCACAAGGGCTGTAATATATTTAAGGGACGGGTGGATGAGGTCTTGAGGGCCTTGGTTTAGTGTTTGATAGGAATGGTTGGACTAGAAGATCTGATGGGTCCCTTCCAACCTGGTTGTTCTATGATTCTATGATTCTATATACAAATATTCCTGGAGGGCTTCAAGGTCAGGTTGGATTTGAGCACCTTGATCCAGTGGGAGGTGTCCCTGCTGAGGACAGGGGTGGGACTGGATGGGTTTTGGGGTCCCTTCCAGCCCAAACCATTCTGTGATTCTATGATATGCATGTATACAGGTATTGAATTGAGATTTGGTATTAAATGGGTCGAGGACACAGTAATGTACTGAATATGTTTAAAGCAAGGTATTAATCATAGAATCACCAGGTTGGAAGAGACGCACCGGATCATTGAGTCCAACCATTCCCATCAAACACTAACCCATGTCCCTCAGGACCTTGTCCACCTATGCCTTAAACACCTCCAGGGAAGGTGAATGAAGGATTAAAAAAGCTCTTCAGGAGTTTACCTCTTGAACCGATCTCGCTGGATGACAGGTAGGCTCAGCTCCTGTGGCTGCAGCGGTTGCTTCACCAATTAGAATTGTAGAATAACCAGGTTGGAAGAGACCCACCGGATCACTGAGTCCAACCATTCCTATCAACCACTAAACCGTGTCCCTCAGCACCTCCTGGTATCACACCAGGTTCTTTGGGATCAAGTACCAGGTGGAAGGACTTGGAAGGCTTAAAGATGCTTCCAGTCAGCGTTAGCCACAAAGGAGCCAGGGCCAGTAGAATTAAAGCTAATCAGCCTTTGAAGTTGTGTGCCCTGTGGCGACTGGTGGCCCCGTGGGCTTGTTAATCCCTCACGCTCGGTTTTCCTCTGGTTGCCTGTGTTTTATTGGGATAAGTGCTGTGGTTATGGAGCAGCACTAGTCGAGTTTGTGCTCCTTTGAGAGTTTTGTGCTGCTTGGGGCTGGCTGGGGCTCTCCACTTCTTGGAAGTCCCGTTATAGAAACCATATGAAGTAACTTGAGGGCTGTGCAGGGACCGATTCTGGGAGGTGCGGAGTTTCTGAGTAACCACACGCTGAATGCGCTCGACTCCCACCCAAGGCCAGTGGGAGCAGAGGGCGTTCATCCCCCTCCGAGCACTCCTTTTCATTCCTAAGGATGTCGTGATAAAAGGAGCTTGTAAAACAACGATTTGTTTTCTTTCTGTTCTGTGGCTATAAATTATAACATACGCACAGAGAGGAAATGGGTAACAGTTTTCTGGTTTACAAAACGGCCAGAAACGAGCAACAATGTCAAATCAAGGTCATATGAATCTTATTTGATTTAAATCTGTTTTTATGCCAAGAGTGTGCGGTTTTGCTAACTTGGGGAATAAATCCACTGAACGGTCTTAACTGATAACATATTCTGTCCTGCACTGGTTCAGAGAAAACTCTGCTACAAACTTGTGGCACAAAGTTTTACATTTAGAGTCTTGGTTTTAGCTGTAGCTGCCGGTATCTCTGGAATTAATAATGCTAGCGTATAACAAGGGTTTGGTTTTAATTGCCGTGGACTTTAGCAGATTCATCACATGTATAAACAGAGCCTCCCGCTCTGTAGCGAAGGGATCTGCGATTCCGCAGCGAGTTTCTGGTTGCAGTGAGTTCCAACGCAGAGTTACATTATTTATGGTGTTAAAATGGAGGCTTTTAATCAGTTAAGCTCACAATTAAAGATTAATAGTCGCGAGAGTAGTACTTGTGATGACAAGCTCTGTGTTTAGGGCTTAGCTCTCCATATATCAGAGGTGTTTGTGCCGGGAATGTGCGACTGCCGGCAAGAAGCTGAAGCAGATGGAAAAGCAGAATATGCGCCCGAGCTGGATGTTGTGGAGTCAGCAGGGAGGGAGCAAATAGTGCATGAAGAGCTGTCGAGGCTTCAGGCTTCACCAGCTCCAAGCTCGGTCACTTTTCCCCTTGGAGCATCGCTCTGGGACTTCACGGGGCTCCAGAAAGCAGAACTGGAGCAGAGGACACGGCGAGGGTTGGGGATTTGCCTACCCTGAAATAAGCTGCTGTGTTTTTTAAAGGGAGATAACGAAGCCGTGCTGCACGAATCTCATAAGGCAGATAAAGCTTTGAGCTCCTCTAAGTTACAGTATCATAGAATCATAGAACAACCAGGTTGGAAGGGACCCATCGGATCATTGAGTCCAACCATTCCTATCAAACACTAAACCAAAGTCCCTCAAGACCTCGTGCACCCGTCCCTTAAGCACCTCCAGGGAAGGTGACTCAACCCCCTCCCTGGGCAGCCTATTCCAGTGCCCAATGACCCTTTGTGTGAAAAACTTCCTCCTAATCTCCAGCCTAAATCTCCCCTGGTGGAGCTTGAGGCCATTCCTTCTTGTCCTGTCCCCTGTTCCTTGGGAGAAGAGCCCAGCTCCCTCCTCTCCACAACCTCCTGTCAGGTAGCTGTAGAGAGTAATGAGGTCTCCTCTCAGCCTCCTCTTCTCCAGGATAAACAACCCCAGATGGGGGTGTGATTCCTCCCCTCCCTACAGAGGCTTCTCCGCTATCAGCTCCAGTGCCATTTTTCAGCAAGTTGTTCCCAGAAACATTTCGCTGTGACGGTGCCACCAGGTATCCCCAGACCAGTCACTAGAGGTCAACATCATCATCTTTTAATTGTGCACTAACTCCCATGGAATTAAAGGCCTCTCTTGGTTGGTTTCTCTGAAGGCTCTAAATGCACCTGGTGGGATGTTACTGCCCTGCTGCTGCCTGAGAGCAGGAGGACAGAGGATGTTGAGGCTCTGGAGTGAGTGCAGAGAAGAGCCACGAAGCTGGTGAAGGGGCTGGAGAACAGGCCTGATGAGGAGCGGCTGAGAGAGCTGGGGGTGTTTAGCCTGGAGAAGAGGAGGCTGAGAGGAGACCTCATTGCTCTCTACAACTACCTGAGAGGAGGTTGTGGAGAGGAGGGAGCTGGGCTCTTCTCCCAAGGGACAGGGGACAGGATGAGAGGGAATGGCCTCAAGCTCCACCAGGGGAGGCTCAGGATGGACATCAGGAAAAAATTCTTCACAGAAAGGGTCATTGGGCAGTGTCAGAGGCTGCCCGGGGAGGGGGTTGAGTCTCCTTACCTGGAGGGTTTTAAGGGACGGGTGGATGAGGTGCTGAGGGACATGGTTTAGTGTTTGATAGGAATGGTTGGACTCGATGATCCGATGGGTCTCTTCCAACCTGGTGATTCTATGATTCTGTATTATCTCACAGTCTGGGCTTTTTAGAGGTACCAGGAGCAAGCAAAAAAAATAAATTTGAAGGCTTTTACCTTTTTGTGTCTGAGGTTGCTGCTGCTGGGGAGCAGCAGCCAACAGGGCAGAGCAATAAGGACAAATCTTCTGGAGCCGTCGCTGTGTCGCATGGAACAGAATCACAGGTTCACTGAGGTTGGAAAGACCTCTCAGCTCATCCAGTCCAGCCCTCAGCCAACCTCCCTGTGCTGACTGAACCGTGTGCCCAAGGGCCACATCCTCACTTTTCTGAACCCTTCCAGGGATGGAGGTTCCACCACTGCCCAGGGCAGCCTTTGCCAGGGCTTCACCACTTTCAGTAAAATTTTTTTTTCTGATTTCCAATCTAATCCTCCCCTGGCACCACTTGAGGCTGTTTCTTCTCCGAGTTCCCAGGTGCGGGAGTGTTCCCCCTGCATTCCTCGCTGTTTCCAGCCTGGACAAACTCACGGTCTGTCTGAAGTCAGACAAACGGCTCCAGAGCTGCATGGAAGTCAAGGAAACCGTGACCGGGGAGGAAAAGCCAGACGCTGCCTCACGAGCAGCTGAAGGAAAGAAGCCTGGTGCACACATCAGCATCCCTCAAGATTTCCTCATCGTTGGGGTATTTAAATGTGACCTCCCTCTTATGGATTTTTTCTGGTGTTTAACTTGCAGACTTTCACTTGGCCGGAACACTCACAGGATCTTCTTCCCCTAGGCAGCCACTTGCCTCTTTTCATGCGATTTGAAGGAACTTGGTTTGTCTGAGACTTGGATTCTGTTGTTAAGTCGGTTTGAGATCAACCAGCACGATCAGGAGTTATCTGGAGAACGACAAAGATCACTTCCTTACTGGTAATGCTCATCCCTTACCTAATTTCCTGTGGGAATATGATGTAAATGGTTTTCATCCCAAGAAATCTGCAGAGACCATATTTGTTCCTATGAATGCAGATTCCTCTGAGCTAAGTCACCCACTCGACCACTAACGAACTTCAAAAGAGGCGAAGAAAGCAACAGTTTCAGAGAGTGCCTGGAACACTTTGAAGCTGCATCTGTGTATATGTTATATGTGTCCTGTGAGCTTCTAAATTTACTGCTAGATCGAAGAGGAATGCTGAAGGTGGGGGAATGGGAGGAAAGATGGACAGGAATATGCTTTTATTTGTTAGACTGGAAGAAAAAGACACAGGGATGGTACTTTCCAAACGTTTTTTTCCCCTGTAGGAGTTGTCTTTCTCCCTTGCTGTCAAGAGACATGCCAGGAGAGGGAATGCAGCCTGCACTGGTTCTGCTGTGGATCACTCTCTCCTTTCCAGCTAAGGCAGCTCGGCTGCTCCTGGGCTATCGGTGAGACACAAGGCTGTGCCAGGCACCTCTCCCAGCTCAGGATCCCTGCACAGGCACCTCTCCCAGCTTAGGATCCCTGCACGGGCACCTCTCCCAGTTCAGGATCCCTGCACGGGCACCTCTCCCAGTTCATCTCAGGATCCCTGCACGGGCACCTCTCCCAGTTCAGGATGCCTGCACGGGCACCTCTCCCAGTTCATCTCAGGATCCCTGCACGGGCACCTCTCCCAGTTCAGGATCCCTGCACGGGCACCTCTCCCAGCTCAGGATCCCTGCACGGGCACCTCTCCCAGTTCAGGATCCCTGCACAGACACCTCTCCCAGTTCAGGATCCCTGCACGGGCACCTCTACTAGCTCAGCTCAGGATCCCTGCACAGGCACCTCTCCCAGCTCAGGATACATTCACAGGCACCTCTCCCAGCTCAGCTCAGGATCCCTGCATGGGCACCTCTACTAGCTCAGCTCAGGATCCCTGCACAGGCACCTCTCCCAGTTCAGGATCCCTGCACAGGCACCTCTCCCAGTTCAGGATCCCTGCACGGGCACCTCTCCCAGCTCAGGATCCCTGCACGGGCACCTCTCCCAGCTCAGGATCCCTGCACGGGCACCTCTCCCAGTTCAGGATCCCTGCACGGGCACCTCTCCCAGTTCAGGATCCCTGCACGGGCACCTCTCCCAGTTCAGGATCCCTGCACGGGCACCTCTCCCAGCTCAGGATCCCTGCACGGGCACCTCTCCCAGCTCAGGATCCCTGCACGGGCACCTCTCCCAGTTCAGGATCCCTGCACGGGCACCTCTCCCAGTTCAGGATCCCTGCACGGGCACCTCTAATAGCTCAGCTCAGGATCCCTGCACAGACACCACTCCCAGTTCAGGATCCCTGCACAGGCACCTCTCCTAGCTTAGGATCCCTGCACAGGCACCTCTCCCAGTTCAGGATCCCTGCACGGGCACCTCTCCCAGTTCAGGATCCCTGCACGGGCACCTCTCCCAGTTCAGCTCAGGATCCCTGCACAGGCACCTCTCCTAGCTCAGCTCAGGATCCCTGCACAGGCACCTCTCCCAGTTCAGGATCCCTGCACGGGCACCTCTACTAGCTCAGCTCAGGATCCCTGCACAGGCACCTCTCCCAGCTCAGGATACATTCACAGGCACCTCTCCCAGCTCAGCTCAGGATCCCTGCACGGGCACCTCTCCCAGTTCAGGATCCCTGCACAGGCACCTCTCCCAGCTCAGGATCCCTGCACGGGCACCTCTCCCAGCTCAGGATCCCTGCACGGGCACCTCTCCCAGCTCAGGATCCCTGCACGGGCACCTCTCCCAGCTCAGGATCCCTGCACGGGCACCTCTCCCAGCTCAGGATCCCTGCACGGGCACCTCTCCCAGCTCAGGATCCCTGCACGGGCACCTCTCCCAGTTCAGGATCCCTGCACGGGCACCTCTCCCAGCTCAGGATCCCTGCACGGGCACCTCTCCCAGCTCAGGATCCCTGCACGGGCACCTCTCCCAGTTCAGGATCCCTGCACGGGCACCTCTCCCAGCTCAGGATCCCTGCACGGGCACCTCTCCCAGTTCAGGATCCCTGCACGGGCACCTCTCCCAGTTCAGGATCCCTGCACGGGCACCTCTCCCAGCTCAGGATCCCTGCACAGACACCTCTCCCAGCTCAGGATCCCTGCACGGGCACCTCTCCCAGCTCAGGATCCCTGCACGGGCACCTCTCCCAGTTCAGGATCCCTGCACGGGCACCTCTCCCAGTTCAGGATCCCTGCACGGGCACCTCTCCCAGCTCAGGATCCCTGCACAGACACCTCTCCCAGCTCAGGATCCCTGCACGGGCACCTCTCCCAGCTCAGGATCCCTGCACGGGCACCTCTCTTTTCCCCTTGGAACTGCAGCTCACCTGTTTCAATGGAATTATTGACTTATACCTAATCATTCCTTTATTATTACTAGAAAGAAGCTTGGATGTAGAGCTCTTAACACCTCTGTTAGCACAGCATTCAAGCTAAAAGTGAATTCGGTTCTATAAGATGAACTCACGGAGAGACTGGACTTTATGCTGAGGTAATTTTTTTACTGCTCTGCTCCAGGGTTTGCTCCTGACAAACGGGCTTCCCGTTAGCCTGGCAAAGGGCTTCTCAGATATCTATCTTTGTTCTTCTTTTCGCTAACTAAAATAGCCCAGCAGCGCAGAGACCGGCAGCACTACCTTTGTTCCCTCTTCATACTTGCAATTTTCCACAATAAGCTCCGGGAAACAATCCCATTCCTGGAAATTCATGGCATTCCACGCAGCCGTGCGGCCTCTCTGGTGCTGTTCTGCCCCTGAATCACTCGAAGCGGCGAAACTTCCATTTGCGTTTGGGATTCCTGGAAGGTTTGTCATATAGAGCGCTCTGAAAATGCGAAGCAGCAGATGAAGCCGGGCAGAGGAAAAGGCAGAGTTCGGTCTTAAATCGTGATTCGCCAGCCTAGAGGGGACTTGGCTGCTGCACAGCCTGACTCTTTGAGGTCTCAAGTGTAAATACATCATCATTAGCCTCTTGCAGAACAAAGGGTCATCGTGCACGTACAGCCCAGCCAGCAGCTGGACCAAACCGGCTTCATGGATGTTTCCTTCCCTTAGGTTTGTGCTGTAGGAAACAATCGCTCTCTCCTCTAGTCAAGAGCTCCCTCCCAGCTTTCCTGGAGCCCCTTTCAGTGCTGGAAGCTGCTCTGAGGTCTCCCCACAGCCTTCTCCAGGCTGCACGACCCCAGCTCCCTCAGCTTGTCCTCACACAGGAGGTTCTCTGGAGCAAGTCCAGAGAAGAGCGACGAGGCTGGTGAAGGGGCTGGAGAACAGAACCTATGAGGAGCGGCTGAGAGAGCTGGGGGGGTTTAGCCTGGAGAAGAGGAGGCTGAGAGGAGACTTCATTACTCTCTACAAGTACCTGAGAGGAGGTTGTAGAGAGGAGGGAGTTGGGCTCTTCTCCCAAGGGACAGGGGACAGGACAAGAGGGAATGGCCTCAAGCTCCACCAGGGGAGATTTAGGCTGGAGATTAGGAGGAAGTTTTTCACACAGAGGGTCATTGGGCATTGGAACAGGCTGCCCAGGGAGGTGGTTGATTCACCTTCCCTGGAGGTGTTTAAGGGACGGGTAGATGAGGTCCTGAGGGACATGGGTTAGTGTTTGATAGGAATGGTTGGACTCCATGATCCGATGGGTCTCTTCCAACCTGGTTGTTCTATGATTCTATGATTCCACCACCCAACACCTCAGGGAGGCTGAACACCATAAACCAAAAATATGATTACTTCTATCCAGCTGGACTCTTCCGCATTAGGAATCCCACAAGCTCTCGCAGAAGCCACCAAACACCACTTTTTGCTCCTTAGCAGCCATGTCTGCATCAGATAATCCCCTTTGCAGGCACCTTGTGGAATAGCTCATCCCCAGTCTCCCGGGACTCGCTCTCCCCTGCCAGGCACAGAGAATCATTCCCACTCTCCCCTGCCAGGCACAGAGAATCATTTAGGCGTGTGGTTTATTTCAGGGCTGATCTGTCCCAGCAATTAACACAAAACGTTGTTTATTTTAAGTTCGGGCAGCCCAGATTGCTGCTGTATTTCAGTGCTTTCTAATTTTGAGAATCTATTCTGATCCCGACCCTTTCCCAGCTAACAAGTATACCATATGTCGGATTGCTCAGGTTCCCATGCAAAATAGGAAATTAAAAACGCCAGATGATAACAAGCATTTATTTTGAGAGGGCTGAAAAGACCATAAAAAAAAAAACGTAGGGACCTGTTTCACAGAATTGTAGAATCGTAGAATGGTTTGGGTTTGAAAGGAGCTTTAAGATCATCTAATTCCAATCCCTTTGCAATGGGCAGGGACACCTCCCACTGGATCAGGGGCTCCAAGCCACATCCAGCCTGGCCTTGAACCCCTCCAGGGATGGGGCACCTGGGCCACGGCCTCCCCACCCACACAGGGAAACATTTCTCCCCAAGATCTCATCTCAATCTCCCCTCTTTCAGCTTTTGGGACCATCATGGAATCATAGAACAACCAGGTTGGAAGGGACCCATCGGATCATCGAGTCCAACCATAGAGAACTTGCAGCATAAAACATTATACTTTGCATTTAAAAAGCTGCTCAACTCGGCCTGATGAATTGATGTGATGGGCAATACAGAACAGTAGCCCTACGATCAATAACTTTCACAATTTCAGATTTCCCATTAAACTTGTCACGATTCAAAGTCTGGCATTTATGACTGTTAAAAAAATCACCTTGTGCAGATAATCAAGGCTGCAAGCTAGATGGAAATTTAGTTATAAGTCAAGGTGTATGTTCTAGTTTTGGCTGAAGCAGAACGTATTCTCTGACTTTTCAGCTGGGCCTATTCTGAGTGATTCCAGTTTCTGAAAGTTATCAACTGTTTTATAGACAGTTTTATCAGAGGGGGCAGGGAGCAGGGTGAAGGCCGGGAATCGCAGAACAACCACGTTGGAAGGGACCCATCGGATCTTCTAGTCCAACCATTCCTATCTAACACTAAACCAAGTCCCTCAAGACCTCATCCACCCGTGAAGCAGGGCAGGAAGCAGGAGCTGGGGCAGCCTTGGCCGCCACAGAAGGGCAGCGAGCCAGGTGATCGACTCGTCCCAATATCCCCCCCTCCTAGAAATGTTTGCCCTTGCTTGTTTATTCAATCACACCCATGAAGCAATGAAAGGCTCCGTTATTTTGGCCGTGGCGCTTGGTAATTACAAAGTGCTCGTTCTGAGCTGCGGCTGCCAGGCTCCATCCCTCCCGCCTCACGTGAGCCGCATCACGTCTAAAATTAGCTGAGATGCTGTCTCGGAGGGAGTGCTGTCTCACAGGGAGCACCCAGTGCAGCGGCTCAGGGCTGCGATAGCCGCTCCGAGCCCAGCAGCAGAATCGCCGACGAGATCTCAACGATGACCAGGAGAGCAGCAGAGGGAGAGCATCGTTCAAACCCAGGAGCTCCGGTTCAACCAAAGGTCAGAAAATGGGAGTTAGGTCTTATTTCCTTTGGCCAGGCTTCAGCTCTCTGTTTTTTCTCAACAGCCTGCGCTGCGCGGGGAGCGCTGCCCAACGCTTCTCTGCAGAGAACTAGCAGAGCCAAATTCCCCCTGGTGTAACTGCACTGCTTCCATCCTAATTCCATTTCATGTTTGATGGGAACGGTTGGACTCGATGATCCGGTGGGTCTCTTCCAGCCTGGCTGTTCTATGATTCTAATCGTGCAGCGAGGAACGTGGCTCCTCTTCACTTAGAAACAACAAAGGGGCTCGGGAGATTAAACATCCTTGTGGTGTTTTCCTCCTGATTAAAGCAGGTTATAATACATGGAAAATGCTGCAGGCTTAAGAATCATAGAATCATAGAACAACCAGGTTGGAAGAGACCCATTGGATCATCGAGTCCAACCATATGTCTCTAAACTAACCTCCTGCAACCAAAAAGTCTCTTTCTGCACACCCAAACCCACCCAGGACCCCAAAACTGCCCTAGAGAACCCCAAACCCCTCCACCCCGAGCCCCAAAATCAATTTATGGGGCACCAGCTCCTCCACCAGGGCCTCCAAATCCCCCTAGAGAACCCCAAAAGGCCCCAGAGGGCTCCAATTCCCTCCTCTGGGACCTCAAAACCCACAAGAGGATCCCAAAATCCACTTATGGGCCCCCAAACCATCCCACAGGACCCCAAAATCCACCTAAGGGGCCCCCAGACCAAACCATGAGACCCCAATATCCACCTATAGGGCTCCAAAACCAAACAATGAGACCCCAAAATCTACCTTTGGGGCCCCCAAGCCACATCATGAGGCCCCAAATCCACCTTTGGGGCTCCAAAACCAAACCATGAGACCCCAAAATCCACCTTTGGGGCCCCAAAACCAAACCATGAGACCCCAAATCCACCTCTGGGGCTCGAAAAACCAAACCATGGGACCTCAAAATCCACCTATGGGGCCCCCAAACCACCTCAAAATCCACGTTTGGGGCCCCAAACCACCTCACGAGACCCCAAAATCCACGAAGAAATGAGAGTGTGTTCGCTGGCTCCCAAGCTCTGCTTCTGCTGCTCAGCCTGCAGCAGCCAAGCAATTTGTATTAAAACTCTGCATTTCCAGCGCATCACTCCTCTTTAAACATTTGATGCGCTTTAAAATCCTGTTTCAGACACACAGCTCCGGGGGGAGAAGGGTTAAAATGTAAAATGAACGGAGAGCAGAGGAAAAGGAACTGCCAGAAACTTCCAGCAGCGAAGAAGCGCTGGAGCTGTCACATTGCGCGTTTTGGGTTTGAGCTGAATCCACTCACAGAAGCGGTTTTTTCAGCCCTTCGCCTGAAAGCAATTTAGCTTTTCTGTGTTAGCGGATTATGCCGTTTTCAACAGTTGTTGGAGAGATGACTGATGGAAAGCCTTTTCCTTTTGGATGCGTTTCCAAGTACAGACAAAGCTCTTGTGCTCGAGCTCCTGCTTTCTTGCCCCGATCTCTCCCGAAGCTGAGCAGGACGTGGGCCTCCAGCTCCACACAGCATCGTCTCCTCACCCTGGCTTCACTGCTCTGGGGACCCCAGGCTCCTGCCTCTGGGGTGGCTCGGAGCTTTTTCACGGTGCCGGGGACTGGAGGGAGGAAAAACAATGGAAACCCCAAATGCTGAGCAGAAATCAGTAGGAGATGGGGGCTGTAGCCCAGCAGATGCCTGGGCAGCCTCTGCCAGTGCCCAATGACCCTTTCTGTGAAAAACTTCCTCCTAATCTCTAGCCTAAATCTCCCCTGGTGGAGCTTGAGGCCATTCCCTCTTGTCCTGTCCCCTGTCCCTTGGGAGAAGAGCCCAGCTCCCTCCTCTCCACAACCTCCTTTCAGGTAGTTGTAGAGAGCAATGAGGTCTCCTCTCAGCCTCCTCTTCTCCAGGCTAAACCCCCCCAGCTCTCTCAGCCGCTCCTCATAGGGCCTGTTCTCCAGCCCCTTCACCAGCTTCGTGGCTCTTCGCTGGACTCGCTCCAGAGCCTCAACATCCTTCTTGTGCTGAGGGGCCCACAACTGAACACAGGATTCAAGGCGCGTCCTCACCAGTGCTGAGTCCAGAGGGAGAAGAACCTCCCTGGACCTGCTGGTCGCACCATTTCTGACACCATTTTCTGCAGGCAGCCAAGTCTTTCTAGTGGAGCAAAGCTACCTGGAGCCCCAGCTGTGTGTTTAATATCAAACATGAGTTTTGGGGCTTTCTCCCACCAGCAGTTCACACCCGAGGATCAGCCTAAGGCTCCATCCCCAAACCCATGGGCTGTAATCACCCATGGCTCACGTTCTCTGTTGCAGTATCAGTGACCTTGCCTGCAATTATCATAGAACCATAGAATCATAGAACACCCAGGTTGGAAGAGACCCATCGGATCATCGAGTCCAACCATTCCTATCATTATTCTTCACAAGGGAAGCTCAGCTCGGTCCTCCACGTCCTGCGGCAACTCTGAATAAAAATAACGCAGGAGGCAGCACAGGAAACGTGGACAATGGCAGGATCAGTGGCCCCCGAGTTACCGTAAAACAAACGAGGAGCTGAGGGAGAGGGAGGGACTGGCTCACAAGCAGAGATTAAATGAGCTAAGCGATGGTGAAAAGGTGAGCAGAACCACTGCCTGCAAACCTCTCAAAGAAGAAACCACACAGCACAGGGAGGGATTCTCCGAGCTGCTGCCAGGAGTTCAAAGTAATGGAAAGAAACCAATAAAAAGAAAATGCAGTCTCCATAACCGTCTCTTTAGCTCAAAAAAAGAATCCCAGAGCTTTTGTCCGTACGGAACCCTTGCTCATTTGTCCCATTCCTCAGCCGCATCCCCAGAGCGTGGGGCTAACGCTCCCAGTGACGTAATGGTGCAGTATTGCTGATGTCTTCTTGGCCGGCGGCTCCGAAGGGCTGCGAGGGAGCGACGCCAACGTCTCCCAGCTCCTGCCAGAGCCAGGCCCTCATTTCTTGAGATGCCTCAAGGCTCCAGCTGAGGAAAGTCGCTCTGCGGCGAAGCACTTTAAGCAAACTCTTCAGCCAAAGGATGAGCGGAGCTCCCACAGCTCCAGATCACAGCAGCGGCTCCCGGCTGGGGAACCCGAGCCTGCTCTCAGCCCACGGGTCGGAATCACCCACAGCTACTTGCAGCAGCCCTTTGGTCCACAGCCCAAGCCAGTTCATGTCTTTGCAGCAAAACAGCTGTAATGCCTCACGATGCTTTTGTTTCCATGAACTCCCCCCACACCCTGCTCTGGGTTTAATATTTTTATTTGTTTACATACTTGTACCAGCCCCAAGGGGACACGCAGGCTGTCCCCAAGGTTAGGGGAGTACCTCCCTCTCATGCAGCCCTTGTCCTGTCCCTCTGTCCCGCCAGAGATGTCAGTCTTTCTGGGAAATGCTGGAAAGCTGTGGTTTCTTTCGGCAGCAGTTTGCAGCTTGGGCTTTTTGAACTGCTGGGCCAGAAGTTTGTGTTTCCAATTGTCGCTCTTTGGGATGCTTCTCTCTTGTTGGTGCAGTCCCAGTTGCTTCACAGCCTGCTTTTTCAATGCCCTCTCTGCAGCCCTGTGGGCTTTCCACACCAATTCCTGCTGCCAGCCTCCAGGCACCAACCAGAGCCCCCCTGGCTTCCAGCTCCCCTCCACCCGTGACCCCTTCCCACAGCATCACTGCCACCTCAGGAGGGCAAACCCAGCTCCTGCTTTGTGTCCAGCCACCCTGCATCCCTCTCGGCACTGGGGAGGCTGATTCCAGCTCTCTCCACCCATCACAATTCCCACTCCCTGACACCCTACATTGCTCCAGGCACTCCAATCCTGCTCCCCCTGGGGATGCTGTGGGTTCTCCTGGCTCCCTTCCACCCGTGACCTCATCCCATGGCACAAATCCTGCTCAGCGGAGAACAACCCAGCTCCTAGTTGATCATAGAATCACCCGGCTGGAAGAGACCCATCAGATCATCGAGTCCAACCATTCCTGTCAAACACTAAACCATGTCCCTCAGCACCTTGTCCACCTGTGCCTTAAACACCTCCAGGGAAGGGGAATCAACCACCTCCCTGAGCAGCCTCTGCCAGTGACCAATGATCCTTTCTGTGAAAAATGTTTTCCTAAGGTTGAGCCTAAATCTCCCCTGGTGGAGCTTGAAGCCATTCCCTCTTGTCCTGTCCCCTGTCCCTTGGGAGAAGAGCCCAGCTCCCTCCTCTCCACAACCTCCTTTCAGGGAGTTGTAGAGAGCAATGAGGTCTCCTCTCAGCCTCCTCTTCTCCAGGATAAACACCCCCAGCTCTCTCAGATGTTCCTCTTCTTCTCCAGCCCCTTCACCAGCTTCGTTGCTCTTCTCTGGACTCACTCCAGAGCCTCAACATCCTTCTTGTGCTGAGGGGCCCACAACTGAACACAGGATTCGAGGAGCAGCCTCACCAGTGCTTGAGTCCAGAGGGAGAATCACCTCCCTGGCCCTGCTGGTCACACCATTTCTGATTCAAGCCAAGATGCCATTGGCCTTCTTGGCCACCTGGGCACACTGCTGGCTCATGGTCAGTCACTGTCAACCAACACCCCCAGGTCCCTGCCACATCCATTCCTGCCCCCCCCATCCCCTTTCCTCCCACATGCCCTGAGAGCCACTGATCCCGCTCCCCGCGGGATGCTGTGTGTTCCCCTGACTCCGCTCCCCCTGGGATGCTGTGTGTTCCCCTGACTCCGCTCCCCCTGGGATGCTGTGTGTTCCCATGACTCCGCTCCCCCTGGGATGCTGTGTGTTCCCCTGACTCCGCTCCCCCTGGGATGCTGTGTGTTCCTCTGACTCCGCTCCCCCCGTGCCCACACGTCCCGCACACGAACCCGTCTCGGCGGGGAACCCTCCCCCCTTCCCGCCGCGTTCTCCCCACCTCGTCCCGGGGCTCGGGGCGGGGCTGCCGGTGGCGTCACGGTCCCGGAGGCGGAGCGGCCGCCCGGCCCATCCCCCGGCTTCCCCCCCCCCCCGGCTCCCCCGCTCGGAGCCGCGGCAGCTACGGCAGCGACAGCGGCCGCCGCCCCGCAGCCCCGCAGCGCCGGTACGGAACGGGGGAGCGGGGGAGCGGGGAGCGGGGGGAACGGGGAGAGGGGGAGGACGCAACCGCTGCAGGGAGGGGGGATGTAAAGAAGGGGGAACCGGCAGCGCTGTGTGAGGGGGACTAAGGAGGAGGGGGGGGCTGGAGGCAACAGAGCCGCCGCGGAGAGGAGGTAAAGGGAGATGGGGGAAAGAGGCGTCACTGTGGGAAAGGGGCACCCGCAGGGGACCCGCAGGGGGTCCGGGGCAGCGGAGCCGCCGCGGGGAGGGGGGGACCCCGCCCGCCAGGGAGCCGAACTCCACCTGGGAGACAAACTTTGTCTGGGATCCACACCCCCTGCCCTGTGGGGACGAGTGGGAAGCAGCTGCTGCAGCAGCACAACCATCCCATCCCACCCCCATCCACATCCCATCCCACCATATCCTACCCCATCCTTGTCCCACCCCATCCCCATCCTATCCCCATCCCATCCCGCCCTACCCCATCCCCATCCCATCCCTCTCCACCTCACCCATCCCCATCCCTGTCCCATCCCCATCCCACCCTATCCTACCCCATCCCATCCCATCCACATCCCATCCCCATCCCATCCCTCTCCATCCACATACCATCTCCATCCCCATCCACATCCCATCCCACCTCACTTACCCCATCCCCGTCCCATCCCCATCCCATTCCATCCACATCCCATCCCTTCCCACCCTATCCTACCCCATCCCCTCCCACCCTATCCTACCCCATCCCCATCCAATCCCCATCCTATCCCCATTCCATCCCATCCCTATCCCTATCCCTATCCCACCCCATCCACATCCCATCTCACCCTATCCTACCCCATCCCCATCCCATCCCCATCCTATCGCCATCCTATCCCTCTCCACCTCACCCACCCCATCCCCATCCCATCCCCATCCCTTCCACCTCACCCACCCCATCCCCATCCCATCCCCATCCCATCCCCATCCCTCTCCACCTCACCCACTCCATCCCACCCATCTAACCTCGCCCCATCCCATCCATACCCCACCCCATCCCACCTCCCCTCTCCCCATCCCACCCCACCCCGTTCCCAGCCGGCCGAGGGTGCTCTCTCATCCCTGGAGGTGCCAAACGGGGCTTCCCCGGACTGGGGTGGGTGGTGGGTAAGCGGAGCGATCACCATGGAGATGGGCACCGGGAGCCCGTGATGGTATTTTCCCTGGAAAAAGAAACACCCCAAGCCGAGCCACGTTTCAGGGAGGCTGCGAGGGGTGGGTGGTTTGTGGGGCCTCGAGCTCTGGGTGGGTCGAGGGGAGAGCAGCTCATAGACGCACATATCAGCGCATAGATGTTTTTTAACTCTCTCCAACAGCGCAGCTGTTGGAGAGAGTTAAAAAACATCTATGCGCTGATTCGAAATGGTTTGGGAAGCGGCTCTGGCCGTGTCGCAGTGTGATGGGCGGTTTTGTTCGTTATTCACGAAATGCAGTTTGTCCAGTTCGCTGGAAAGAGTTGACCGAGCGAAATGAGAGGCTTAGGGAAAAGGCTGCTAGGATTTCACTAGGACGATCGCGTTCAGAGCGCTGTCGCACGGCTAAGCATGTCAGCTGTGGCTTTGCCTTCTTCTGGGTTTTTTTTATTTCTCTCGGAGTTCGTGCGAAACAGCAGCACACGTGTGCGTTTGCTCCCGGAGAGCGCTGTAGGCTTCGAGGATGCTGTAAAAACCAAAACAGGAGAGTGGAGAAAAAGATGGTGATATTGGAAATCAATCGATCGATCTCCCCGATTCACCCGAGTACACATTTCCCCTCCCCTCAGTGTATTAGAGCTACTTTTTGTTTTCTTTTTTCTTGTGGAGCTCTCGCTCCCCTGGGCTTGCTCTGCTCCTGGCTGGTTGTCGAGGGCTGTGCTGAGCACCGTTCCGAGGTGATCCCTAATTTTGGCCTTGGATTCCTGCTGCCGCGGGAGTGCCGGTGCCCGGGGGCTGCCAGCGCGGCCGCCCAGCCCCGAGCACCTGTGGTTTCTGAATCATTTCCTTTTCCAGTCGCCTTCTGAGTTTGCTAAATGTGTGGCAGCCGTGATGCTGTTTTCTTCCCGCCTCGGTGCCAGCAGGCCCTGATGGAGGCTTTCCTGTAACACGACTTTCTGTGGGGTTTTTGTTAGTATTTGTTCTTGTAAACAGTTTTAGAAAGCAGCTTCGTGATGGAAAGCCTGAAAACCTCGTCCCTCTGCATGTCCCATGTTGGAAAAGGACAGTGCTGGTTGTCAGAGAGGAGCAAAATCAGAGACTGCTGGAGTCTTCATGCAAGTTTGCAGATGACACTAAGCTGGGTGGGAGTGTGGATCTGCTGGAGGGTCGGGAGGCTCTGCAAAGGGATCTGAACAGGCTGGATCCATGGGCTGAGGCCAATGGGATGAGGTTTAACACAGCGAAATGCTGGGTCCTGCACTTGGGGCACAACAACCCTGAGCAGCTACAGATTACAAGTCTGTCTAGAAAACTGCCTAGAGAAGAAGGACCTGGGGGTGTTGGTTGACAGTGACTGACCATGAGGCAGCAGTGGCCCAGGTGGCCAAGAAGGCCAATGGCATCCTGGCTTGGATCAGAAATGGTGTGACCAGCAGGGCCAGGGAGGTGATTCTCCCTCTGGACTCCGCACTGGTGAGGCCGCTCCTTGAATCCTGTGTTCAGTTGTGGGCCCCTCAGCACAAGGAAGATGTAGAGGCTCTGGAGCGAGTCCAGAGAAGAGCAATGAAGCTGGTGAAGGGGCTGGAGAACAGGCCTGATGAGGAGCGTCTGAGAGAGCTGGGGGTGTTTATCCTGGAGAAGAGGAGGCTGAGAGGAGACCTCATTGCTCTCTCCAACTACCTGAGAGGAGGTTGTGGAGTGGAGGGAGCTGGGCTCTTCTCCCAAGGGACAGGGGACAGGACAAGAGGGAGTGGCCTCAAGCTCCACCAGGGGAGATTTAGGCTCAACCTTAGGAAAACATTTTTCACAGAAAGGGTGATTGGTCACTGTCAGAGGCTGCCCAGAGAGGGGGTTGATTCACCTCTCTGGAGGTGTTTAAGGGATGGCTGGATGAGGTCCTGAGGGACATGGTTTAGTGTTTGACAGGAATGGTTGGACTCGATGATCTGATGGGTCTCTTCCTACCTGGTGATTCTATGAGACTATGATTCTGAGTTCCAAGGCTCCTCACAGTCAGTTCCTGCGCCAGCTGGAGCTGATTTCCCACGGCCACCGTGTCCCGCTTTGTGGCTTTTGAGGCTGCGGTAAGGGGCTGGGCAGTGGTTCCCCAGTTCAGGAGAGGGTTACACAGTGTTCCAGGAGGCTGTAGAGCAAGCCAGGGCAGCGAAGTGGGTCAGAGTGCTGGGAGGAGCAGTTCCCCCGATTGTCCGTGACCTCCGTCGCAGGCTCAAGTGGCCCCTGGTCACTGCCAGGAAGCACTTCCCAGCCCCAGCCTTTTCCAGGGCTGCGGGAAGTAAAGAAACAAATTCCCTTACCATCCAAACAATTCACAATAACAGGAGCTAGAGTTTAATTTTGCAGGATTTTTTTTTTTTCCTCTTTGAGGAAACGTAGTGAAAAGACATTGTCCTCGTCGTGACAGGGCTGTGAAGGGCAGGGGAGGGGCTGCGCATTCAGAAAAACCCTGAGAATGAAACAATTTACCTCAGGAAAAAGGAAAGAGAACCCCAAAATGCTTCCCTTAAAACCTTCCTTGGTAACAGCTGGTCAGACACGGCATAAACTTCACAGCTCTGTCATCCAGGAGCTGTAGGCTTGGACCAGGATGATTTTTTTGGGATGGAGGTTGCGTCCACTCTGTTTCCATCTCCCAGGAAGGATCCATCTACAGTCTAGTGTTGGATCAGCTGAGCTTTGTAAAGGTAGAATAGTGCGATTTCTGGATTTTGCCTGTTTCCATTTGTTTGGGGGAATCTTTAAGTGACGCTGCCTGTTTTTTCCCGGTTTTCAAGGAATCCAGACACCCTCTTCCAAGTGTACAATGGCACCATTCTCCATGGAGAGTTCAAAGTTCCACTGAGTTTGAACCAGTGTATGTGAAAACATTCAGTCCCATAGAGCAGCATTAAAAATCCTTTTCCCCCTCGGTCAAAGTAAACTTCATCTTTTCCACTGACTTCCAGAGGAAGCCACATCCAACCTTTTATGCCAACTTCAAATCCCAGGCCAAGCGGTGACCTGCTGAAAATGGAGACCCTGGCTCACGTCTCTCTTCAGCAGCACACGGTGCTTTTGTGTTGATGGGAATCCAAGGCTGGATGAGCCAGCAGAAAGGCTGCTGGGGTGATGAGGACATTTCCAGTTGTATTTACTCATCACCAAGAGTGAGGTGGGAGCTTGGATGAGTTGGTAGGATTAGGGGTAATGGTTTAAAGAGGGGAGGTTGAGATGAGATCTTAGGGAGAAATGTTTTGCTGTGAGGACGGGGAGGCCCAGGCTGCCCAGATCAGGGGTGGCTGCCCCATCCCTGGAGGGGTTCAAGCCCAGGTTGGATGAGGCTTGGAGCCCCTGATCCAGTGGGAGGTGTCCCTGCCCATGGCAGGGGTGGCACTGGACGGGCTTGGAGGTTGCTTCCAACCCAAACCATTCCATGATTCTGTGAATTGCTTGCTCTGGAGCACACGGTGCAGCAGAGCATGGGTCAAGCCCTGCCCTGAGTGTCCAGCGGTGTGAGATCCCAATATCTGTGTGATTTACAGCAGAACGTGACAGCTCCCAGGTGTGGGTTCATTTCAGATTCATGGTTTAGTGATACCATTTTGATAGGAATGGTTGGACTCAATGATCCGATGGGTCCCTTCCAACCTGGTTTTTCTGTGATTCTATGATTAGTGTTTGACAGGAAGGGTTGGACTCGATGATCCGGTGGGTCTCTTCCAACCTGGTGATTCTGTGAATCTGTGATTCTATGTCTGAAAGCAAGTGTCGTGTTCTGATTAGGGATTTCATTTACCAGTGGATGTGAGCGCTTGAGGAGCTGGCTTAGGGGTCGGTCGCTTTCATGCAAGCTGGATGTTCACAGGCAATGTTGTCGGAAAAGCCGTTTGTTCAGTGTAATGCGATTAAAAAGTATTTGCTCTTTGCTGCCATTTACCCATGACAACACAATTTCAAAGACCTGCACACCTGCTGTAATGTGGTCAGAAACCTCCCCGGCAGCTGCTTTCATCTCACAAATTCGAGGCTTGATGCCTCAACCTTTGTGTCTGTTTTATGATTGGTTTAGTGTTTGGTAGGAATGGTTGGACTAGAAGATCCAATAGGTCACTTCCAACCTGGTTATTCTATGATTCTATGATGCAGCACCAGACCTGCTGTTGGAACAGGGTCCTTCTTTGGGGACACAGGGCTGGACACTGTGCTGAAAGAGTCCAGTAGAGAATTTAGGCAGATAGCTCTGATTTTCCATACCTCATGAATTTCTCATCACAAAAAAACTGTCTGTATGAGATTTGATTCTTATTCTGTAGCTGTTCATGTTTATCTTTTGAGTTCGAAGAGACCTCATCTCTGCTCCAGGAAAGGAGGTTGCGCTGAGGCAGGTGCTGGTCTCTTCTCCCCAGTAACAGGTGATGGGATGAGAGTTACAAGGAAAAATTTCATTACTGGAAGAAGAGTGGTGAAGCCCTGGCAGAGGCTGCCCAGGGCAGTGTCAGAGTCTCCATCCCAGAGGGGTTCAAAAAGCATACAGAGGTGCCACTTGGGGACACGGTCCAGTTGGCAACGTGGGGTTGGACTGGCTGATCTTCGAGCTCTTTTCCCATCTCGGTGACTCCATGTGTAGATGCTTTCCGTTTTGTGTGCTTGAATTTATCTCGTAGTCTTATTCTTTCAGGAGCTTTACTTTTATCACTGGGGAATTTTTGTCACGATGGGTGGTTTGCGGGGAGGAAAACACCTCAGCTGGGAATACCTGTGTGTGCTTCCAGGCATTTTGGGGTCCGTGTTATGGTTGGACTCGATGATCCGATGGGTCTCTTCCGACCTGGTGATTCTACGATTCTGTGTTTTATAAGACTATCACAAAGTTTAGAAAGCTCTCTTGTGCAGCAGGCGAGTGGGAGCAGAAAAGAGCCTTTATGTGAAAAAAGTCTCACAAATGGTGAAAACAGGCGTTTCTTTAATGTTTTTTTGGCTCGATCGCCGCATAAAAAGTTTTTAACTAACTTTTCAGATGGTTGAGCTGCTTAAGGGCTCAGAATGGACCCTTTGTGCTTCCTGTCCCAATTAGGAATTAATGTTTAATTATATCGGCCGAGCATTTTTTATTGTGAGCACTTTGTATCAGCCCCAGGCCTCCGGCTGTTCCTTTGGCAGTGAGTGGCTCTGGTTTGTGTAATGTCGCCTGTCCTGTGGCATTGTTTCCTCTCTGCATTATCTGAGGAGGTTAAAGAAGGGTTTGTGGAGAACCCGGTTTGTCTTTGATTAAAACTTGATGTAAATTTACTTTTCCCAACCAGTCAGACATAGTTCTAAATGCCACTTAGGGGATGGTTTCTTCCTCGCTTTGCTGTTAAAGCTTTGCACTCGCATCCAGAACATTTTGCAGCTCTGGAAAGCCTGAGTGATAGCCCTGATAAACCAAGAATGTTACTCCCAGAGCTGAGAAATGGTGCGTCGTGCCTTTGAAGTGGTCTTTGACGTGGAAACGCGTAGAGCCTTCTCCTCTTTAGATTTGGACAAATAGCTCGGCAGAGCCAGATCTCCCCACAGCCCATGTGCCAGGTACAGAAAGAACTCCTGTGGGTTTCTCCCAGCCTTTATCTGGCAGGATCTGCCCCTGAACGGCTTTTTGTCTTCAGTCCAACCAAGTCAAAGTCAGAGAGCTGCTGACAATGGGAAGTCTTTTTGGTGTGTAATACGTGAAGAGGTACTGTGACTCAGTTAAAACAAACAAGGTTATTGTCTGGGACCCGTCGCCAAGGAGGCACTTACTGCATGTGTAGGTGGAAATTGCACCATGTTGTTTTGAAATGCATTTTATTAAAGTTGCTTCCCCTTTACGTCCCTTCTGTCTCCTCTTTATGTCTCTTCTGTCTCTTCCAAGTTCTGGATTGAGGCCTGTGAGCTTCCCCTGCTGTGGCAGGTGGTGGTGCCAGCGTTGACAGGGGATTCACGGCTCCTCTGAAACTGCGCAGAGAGGCAACCCCAACCCAAACAGGCTGCCCAGGGAGGGGGTTGAGTCGCCTTCCCTGGAGGGGTTTAAGGTACAGGTGGACGAGGTGCTGAGGGACATGGTATAGAGATTGATGGGAATGGTTGGACTCGATGATCCGGTGGGTCTTTTCCAACCTGGTGATTCTATAATTGTATGACTCTGTAATTCTATAATTGTGGCAGCTGGCGTGATGGAGGGCAGCTTTCCTCTGGCTGGGTTGTGGCTGTGCTGGGGTTCAGGTGACAGGGACACCTCCTACTGGATCCTCCAGGCTGGCTTTGGACACCCCCAGGGATGGGGCAGCCACCCCTGCTCTGGGCAGCCTGGACCGGGGCCTCCTCACCTGCACAGGAAAACATTTCTGCCTAAGATCTCATCTCAGTCTCCCCTCTTGCAGCTGAAAACTGTTACCACTCATCCTGTCCCTGCCCTCCCTGATCAGGAGTCCCTTCCCAGCTTTCCTGCAGCCCCTTTCAGCACTGGAAGCTGCTCTAAGGTCTTCCTGCAGCCTTCTCTTCAGGCTGAACAACCCCAACTCTCTCAGCCTGTCCTCACAGCAAAGGTTGTCCAGCCCTCGGATCATCTCTGTGGCCTCCTCTGCACTCGCTCCAACAACTCCATGTCCTCCCTGTGCTGAGGACTCCAGCACTGGTCACAGGCTCCAGGTGGGTCTCCCAGAGCGGAGCAGAGGGTGACAATCCCCTCCCTCCCTGCTGGTCCCACTCCTTGGGGTGCAGCCCAGGACACGACCGGTTTCTGGACTTCAAGCACATATTGCTGGCTCGTGTTGAGCTTCTCATCCACCACTGCTCCCAAGTCCTTCTCCTCAGGGCTGCTCCCAGTCCATTCTGTCAGCTCTCCAGGCTGCAGACCAATACTGACTGTGACATAATTTTGCTGATGAGTGCTATGAAATCAAATTAACTCCAGTGGCTTTGCAGGGAAGTTTTGGCACGCTATCCGCTGGCACTCAGCCGTTGTGGAAAACTGGAGAAAGCGGCATGTTATTAATTTTGCAGCATTATTAATTAGTATTTCCCACCAAAGGTAGCAGAGAGATTAGGTACCTTTCTATTTTGGTTCCTTTGGGAATTTCTGGTGAAGCACTGGCCCAGGTTGCCTAGGGAGGCAGTGGGGTCCCCATCCCTGGAACATCCAAGATAAGGTTGGCTGGGGCTCTAAATAACCTGATGGGGTTAAAGTTATCCCTGCTCCTACAGGGGGTTGATCCTGGATGAGCTGTAAAGGTCCAACCCAAAACATTCCATGATTCTACGACACATTTCATCACCAGCCTCAGCCCCGAGAAGACGAATTCCAAGTGGTTTGTTTGAAGTACAGTAAACAGATTGACTTTTCAAAACAATTATTTGGATACAAATGGTTTGTTTTTAATAGCTTTGCAGTTCCTTAGCGGGATTTCTGTTTAAGCAGCAGCATCATTTGTTTGTGTTTCTTACTCCAGAATGATGATCGTTCTTCCTATGAAAATCTCTGTTAGAATCAACAGAACTCGTCATGTTGGAAAAAGCGGTGACTTTTTTTTTTTTTTTTTTTTTTTTTTTTCTACAGTGCTCCCAAATAGCTAGCATTCCAGGTAGTTTTTCCAACCAAAATGTGACAGTGGGGTTTTTTTTAATAATTTCTATTACAGGAAACACCCCTGGCTGTAAAGCCTGGCAGGGACAGTGGTCCTTGAAATGCATTAAATAAACGGAGGTGTTGGGAGCAGAGGTGTTATCGTCTGTTATCTGGGGACTGAGCAGGCACCCGCACTTCCCAAAATGCTGGATGTTTTGATCATGCCAACATATAACAAGATATTTCCCAATGCCAGCATCAGGGTAGTTCAGATGTTATTTCACTTCCCTACAATGTGTGTGTGATGAGATAAGCGTGGAACATCACCCCCTGGGAATTGTGAGTTGCTAATTCCAGCCCTTATCATTTTATTCCCCCCCTCAGTCTAATCTCGGTTTTCCAGGCTTGGTGCCTTGTCCCTGGGCCCACTTTCAGTCCTGTCCCGGTCGGGCGGGTGATGAAGGGAAGCAGGGTGGTTATCTGTGATGGGAGATGCCAGCACGGGCAGTGTCACGTGCTTCGAGGGGCTCCTGGGCGCACTGAGGGTGACTGTGAGATCAAAGGCAGCTGCAAACCTGCTTTCCTTAAAGGCTGATAAATCATCTGGCTGTGGGCAGCTGCTGAGAAGTGTCTCTGATCCACAGGTGAAATCTTGGGATGTGGGGGCTTGGAAAGTTTAATCATAGAATCATAGGACAACCAGGTTGGAAAAGACCCACTGGAACATTGAGTCCAACCGTTGCTATCAAACACTAAACCAAGTCCCTCAACATCAGGAAAAAATTCTTCACAGAAAGGGTCGTTAGGCACTGGCAGAGGCTGCCCAGGGAGGGGGTTGACTCGCCTTCCCTGGAGGGGTTTAAGGGACAGGTGGACGAGGTGCTGAGGTACATGGCTTAGTGTTTGATAGGAATGGTTGGACTCGATGATCCAGTGGGTCTCTTCCAACCTGGTGATTCTGTGATTCTATCCAAGGCCACGTTGGATGGGGCTCTGAGCAGCCTGATGCAGTGGGAGGTGTCCCTGCTCCTGCAGAGTGACCTGTAAAGGTCCCCAAAGCATTCTATGATTCTAACCTGACTGGAGAACTCCTCTATCCCTGCTTTTTTTAAGTGTTTTAGTGTGCTGTTCCCAATAAGAATGCACAATCGTGCTCGTTGGTGCGGCCCAGGCTCAGTGAGGAGCAGCACTTCAGCTTAACTTAGAATCATAGAATCATAGAACAACCAGTTTGGAAGGGACCCATCGGATCATCAAGTCCAACCGTTCCTATTAAACACTAAACCATGTCCCTCAGGACCTCGTCTACCTGTGCCTTAAACACCTCCAGGGAAGGTGACTCAACCCCCTCCCTGGGCAGCCTATTCCAATGCCCAATGACCCTCTGTGTGAAAAACTTCTCTTCCAACCAGGTGATTCTATGATTCTATGAAAACCCACTGGGGTGCAGCCCCAGCCCGCGGAGCTCGGGCTCTGCTCGGGTCACAGGCTCCTTGTGCGTTAAGTGTGTGCTGTGCTCTGTTCCTTTAATGAAGATGAATATGCAATAAATCATGTATGGGAACCAACCCAGAGGCCTCCTTGCAGCACTGTTCCCAAAAGGCATTTCATCATTTATCCTCACACGTGTAGTATGGTTTAAAACAGCTGCGGGAGGCGGGTTTTGCCTGCCCCAGCGCTTTCTCCTTTCAGTAGATCTCTGACTTGAAAGACTGAGCAGTCCCAGCCTGAATTGTCTCCTGAGAACATCTCCGTGACCCTTCCTGGTGCAGTCAGACAGGCTGCGGTTGTGACCCTGTGGCCACCAGCCCAGGGACCCTCGTGCCAAGGGGAGAACTCCTTCCTTTTTGTGGGGTCAGGGCCGTGTCCAGAGCATCAGGGACTTGCTAGGAGTCAGTGCCACTCTCGGGAGGTGCTGGTGCTGTTCCTGTGTCTGAGTGAGATTGATGCAATGTCATAGAATCAAAGAATCGTGGAATGGTTTGGGTTGGAAGGGACCATAAAGCCCATCCAGTCCCACCTCTGCCATGGGCAGGGACACCTCCCACTGGATCAGGGGCTCCAAGCCCCATCCCGTCTGGCCTGGAACCCCTCCAGGGATGGAGCAACCTGGGCCAGGGCCTCTCCACCCTCACAGCAAAACATTTCTCCCTAAGATCTCATCTCCATCTCTCCTCTTTCAGCTGAAAACCATTCCCCCTCGTCCCATCCCTGCCCTCCCTGATCCAGAGCCCCTCCCCAGCTTTCCTGCAGCCCCTTTCAGCACTGGAAGCTGCTCTTGAGGTTTTTCTGGAGCCTTCACTTCTCCAGGTTGAATAACCTCATCTCTCTCAGCCTGTCCTCATAAGTCATGTTACATGTGGGCTGGCTGATCGTGTAAACTGGTCAGCTTAAGAAGTCTCACCGACTTTTTATCCTTTCCAGTTGTCAACATCACTATTCCATGGCATCCCAGAGTGGTCGGGGTGGGAAGGAACCTCAGGAGCTCATCCAGTCCAACCCCTCTGCTAAAGCAGGGTCACCTACAGCAGGTATTTCTGCGATGCCGTCTCTCCTGCTAAATTCCTTCTCTTTTCCTCTGGTCTGTTATTCGTGCCCGAACCCTACTGAATCAGTAAATCATGGGTGTTAATTGCCTGCCCAGGATCCCAGTTATAGTCCAAAGGGTGAGGAGAGAGCGAACCTGCTGCAGGTGGGATGAACAAATCATAGGATGAGAGGAAGGGTTAGACTGGATATTAGGAAGAATGTCTATTAACAGAGTGGTGAAGCCCTGGCAGTGGAGTCTCCATCTCTGGAGGGTTCAGTGAGCGTGTGGCTGCGGCGCCTGGGGACACGGTTTGGTGGGCACAGAGGACTTGAGCTGGTGGTTGAACTGAACGAGTTTGGAGGTCTTTTCCAACCTTAATGATGGTTGGAAAAGATCTCCAAACTCCCGGTTATTTCTGCCTGTACTTTTTGTGATCGCAGTGTCTCTACAAGCTGTGCTTTGGGTGTGATGTGAGGCAGAGCAGGAGTGGCACGGTGTGGTCACACCAGTGTGCTCCAGCAGCAGAGCAGGTTTGTGTGGGGCTCTTCTCTGAGTGTCAATTTATTTTTTTCCTTGGAAAGAACCTCCCAAGCTGCAGGATGGACACGATGAGGGGCTGTATCACACACATCTCAGATAGGTTGAGTGTACAAACTGTGCAGGTCCAGGGAGGTGATTCTCCCTCTGTACTCAGCACTGGTGAGGCCGCTCCTTGAATCCTGTGTTCAGTTCTGGGCCCCTCAGCACAAGGAGGATGTTGAGGCTCTGGAGCGAGTCCAGAGAAGAGCAACGAAGCTGGTGAAGGGGCTGGAGAACAGAACCTATGAGGAGCGTCTGAGAGAGCTGGGGGTGTTTATCCTGGAGAAGAGGAGGCTGAGAGGAGACCTCATTACTCTCTAAAACTACCTGAAGGGAGGTTGTGGAGAGGAGGGAGCTGGGCTCTTCTCCCAAGGGACAGGGGACAGGACGAGAGGGAATGGCCTCAAGCTCCACCAGGGGAGATTTAGGCTAGAGATTAGGAGGAGGTTTTTCACGGAAAGGGTCATTGGGCATTGGAATAGGCTGCCCAGGGAGGTGGTTGATTCACCTTCCCTGGAGGTGTTTAAGGGACGGGTGGATGAGGTGCTGAGGGACATGGTTTAGTGTTTGATAGGAATGGTTGGACTCCATGATCCGATGGGTCTCTTCCAACCTGGTTGTTCTATGATTCTATGATTCTAAGTGTTCACCCTCCTGGCATGGTGGTCGTATCTCTGGTGTCCCTCATGTGATGCCACAAGGCAGGTGATGGAGATTTGGGGGACACAAAGCGGGGAGCAGCTTGCCGAGGCTGGGGCTCATCTGTGGGGCTCCAGCATGGGG
This sequence comes from Coccyzus lansbergi, assembly GCA_033558105.1. Taxonomy (NCBI): domain Eukaryota; kingdom Metazoa; phylum Chordata; class Aves; order Cuculiformes; family Coccyzidae; genus Coccyzus; species Coccyzus lansbergi. The sequence goes on along the minus strand of JAUMJK010001450.1, from coordinate 42,549 downwards.
AAGGCTGCTGTGGCTCTGCAGGTAGGATGGCTCTTGTGCATCTCTGTGCCCCGCACTGGGGACACAGAACCAGAGCCCTTGGCTGCTGCCCGTGCATCCCGTCAGCTGCCAGTGGGCAGGAACCTAATGAATTAGTTTCCTTTCTTTTCTGCAGCACATGTCACACGGGCGCCCGGTTTGTAGAACACGCTCGTTTTTCCCTGGAGCTGCCCTGGCAGGAGCCGTCATTCCTTCGGAACCGTCCCACTGCTTTCCTATATTCCCTCTGACGAAGGCTGATTGCCGAGGAGCCGATCCGCTCCCCGGTGCGGCCGTTTCACAATCATCCTTTGATTCAATCTCTTGATTTATTAGGTCTGATTTGTTTCCAGTACTTGTCTCTCTGACTCGGTTCTATTTATTCTCCTCAGTTCTTTTAGGTCACATTAAGTCGTTGTGTCTTGCTCCTGTCATCCCTGCACACTCATCCCTGTGGTCGGTTCTCCTGCTGGAGTGACTATCACGCCTCCCTTCTGCCTGGATTCCAGTATCTTGTTTTATTGTAGTGCATTCCTTTCACTCATCAAGTTTTCTATATTTCCTAGAGATTTTAAAACAATAAACAAATTAAAAAAAATTGGGCAGCTTGATCTAGTGGGAGGTGGCCCTGCCCATCACAGAGGGGTTGGAACTGGATGATCTTTAACGTCCCTTCCAACCTAAACTATTCTGTGATTCTATGAATAATAAAAACCCCTACTTGTTTCTCTCCCTTCAGTTGTGGGGTTTTTAGGGGTTTTTTTGTTTGTTTTTTTATTTAATCTGGCAAACCCTCAGCTCTTTTCTGCAGCGCTGCTTAACAGCCGGTACAACTTATTTTTAATCCAAGTTCCTTTTTTATTTCCTTCTGGCAGCTGAATACCAGATGATTTATCTCATGTGCGGTTTCCTTTTCTCTAGAGGCTGAGGATTATTAGAAATGCATGAGAGAAAAAAAAAAAAAAAAGAGAACGAGGTCTGATTTTAATTGAAAAAATTATCCAGTATTTAGAATTCAGTGTTTCCTTAAGTAGGTTAGAATAGTGTTTAACATGAATCAGACTCCACATTTCAGCTACAATGTGTTGCGACATTAAACAGCGTTTTGAACATGAGTAAAAACTGAAATTAGTAATGCTTCGCTTTCCCCAGCCGAAATTGTGAACTGCTCTTCTTTTATCTCCTTGTTACAAGCAGAGATAAGAATCTGCAGAAGCCAGTGTGCTGTCCCAGGCTGCTGTGATTTGGGCTGCAGTGTGACATTTTATCATCTCTGGTTGGGTTTATTTAAATTCGTGACTGACCGAATTGCTTTATTTTCATAGACTCATAGAACAACCAGGTTGGCAGGGACCCATCGGATCTTCTAGTCCAACCATTCCTATCTAACACTAAGACAAGTCCCTCAAGACCTCATCCACCCGTCCCTTAAACACCTCCAGGGAAGGTGACTCAACCACCTCCCTGGGCAGCCTATTCCAATGCCCAATGACCCTTTCTGTGAAAAACTTCCTCCTAATCTCTAGCCTAAATCTCCCCTGGTGGAGCTTGAGGCCGTTCCCTCTCGTTCTGTCCCCTGTCCCTTGGGAGAAGAGCCCAGCTCCCTCCTCTCTACAACCTCCCTTCAGGTAGTTTTAGAGAGTAATGAGGTCTCCTCTCAGCCTCCTCTTCTCCTGGCTAAGCAACCCCAGCTCTCTCAGACGCTCCTCATAGGTTCTGTTCTCCAGCCCCTTCCCCAGCTTTGCTGCTCTTCTCTGGACTTGCTCCAGAGCCTCAACATCCTCCTTGTGCTGAGGGGCCCACAACTGGACACAGGATTCAAGGAACAGCCTCACCAGTGCTGAGTCCAGAGGGAGAATCACAGACCAGGTTTGTGTGTGATTATTAATGAGCCTGGTGGTCGCAGTGGAGGAGAGCTGGGCTCCAGCCGCGACCAAGGGTGGGATTTCTCTGAGGCACGGGATCTTCTATGCCTTTCTGAGACCTCAGAGCCACTGCTTAGAGCAGTCCCCTGCGTCATGGGATGGGCCAGAGCAGAGAAGAAGCTAGAAGGAAAAGGGAGACCAATACAAAGTGACTTCGTGCCTAAGCTTCTTTGCACTTAGAATCATAGAATCACTGAGGTAGGAAAAGACTTCTGAGCTCATCCAGTCCAACCATCCGTGCCCACTAAACCCTGTCCCCAAGTGCTGTGTCTACACACTTTTTGAACCCCTCCAGGGAGAGAGGCTCCACCACTGCCCTGGGCAGCCTCTGCCAGTGCTTCACCACTATCATTAAAGAAATTTTTCCTAATATCCAATCTAACCCTCCCCTGGCACAACTTGAAGCCATCTCCTCTCATCCTATTGCTTGTTACTTCTTCCCAGCACTTTCTCTTTAATGCTGGTGCAGCAAGGGGAGAAGCAATAGGGTTTCTCCAGAGGATGCTGGAAAAGAGTGATTGTACTTTTTCACATCCAGTCTCCATTTAAAACTTCTTGTGAATGTGTTTGTTCAGAGGTTAAAAAATATTGCCTGTCATTAGCCATTGTTGGTTTATTTGCCATTGCTATGTGTTGCCATCATTCAGTAGCATCTGTTTTCTTTTTCTATTTTTTTTTCTTTTATTTTTTTTCCCTTAAACCCCTCCAGGGAAGGTGAATCAACCCCCTCCCTGGGCAGCCTGTTCCAGTGCCCAGTGACCCTTTCTGTGAAAAAATTTTTCCTAATGTGCAGCCTAAACCTCCCCTGGCAGAGACAGCTTGAGGCCCCTAAAGATACAGAGTGGAACCCATCGAATGCAATTAATTTTTGGTTTTGAAAGCTCTCCCTGCCTGGTGATTTGCAAAGGAGTTTCCAGTCCCGTCTGCTGTCAGACACGGCCCCTGTTTCAGTGCTGCCAACTTTCAGAACGCCGTGGCTCAGATCCACGGAGTTGCTTAGCGCCAGCCAGAGCTGGGGCTCCGTGTGATTTGGTGCACACGAACGTGTGGGTTTTCTCAAGCGTCTCCACTGCAGGAAACAGGATTGGGTCTTCTCTGACCCTCCAGTTGCCTGTACCTTTGGAAAAAACCTTGCAAACACAACCCCGAGAGGCTGTGGTATCGGAAGATTAAATAGAATCATAGAATCATAGAACAACCAGGTTGGAAGAGACCCATCGGATCTTCTAGTCCAACCATTCCTATCAAACACTAACCCATGTCAGGACCTCATCCACCCGTCCCTTAAACCCCTCCAGGGAAGGTGAATCAACCACCTCCCTGGGCAGCCTGTTCCAAGGCCCAATGACCCTGTCTGTGAAAAACTTCCTCCTAATCTCTAGCCTAAATCTCCCCTGGTGGAGCTTGAGGCCATTCCCTCTCGTCCTGTCCCCTGTCCCTTGAGAGAAAAGCCCAGCTCCCTCCTCTCCACAACCTCCTCTCAGGTAGTTGTAGAGAGTAATGAGGTCTCCCCTCAACCTCCTCTTCTCCAGGATAAACACCCCCAGCTCTCTCAGCCGTTCCACATAAGGCCTGTTCTCGAGCCCCTTCACCAGCTTTGTGGCTCTTCTCTGGACTCTCTCCAGAGCCTCAACATCCTTCTAGAACCCACAAGCCATTGTTAAAGAGAGGGAGAAGAATGCATTGATAGGTATGCTTAGGTAGATATTCATAAGTAAGATATTCTTACCATTGATAGGTATTCCAGCCAGTTAACTGGCCTCAGAACCTAAACTGAGGGAGGTATAGGTGTTACAGAGCTTTGAGCAGGACCGTTGCATGGCAACCGAGGAGCTGATGTTTGTATTAGTGTATTCCGTGGAGAATTTTCCGTGTTTTCCAATGCTCGATAGAAAACTCATTTTTGAAAGCTCACCGGCCGCTATTGCCAGTCACCTGCATGTTTAGTGGAAGCAAAACTGTGGAGGGGAATTCATGGAATAGAATGATAGAATCATAGAACAACCAGGTTGGAAGGGACCCATCGGATCATCTAGTCCAACCATTCCTATCAAACACTAAACCAAGTCCCTCAAGACCTCATCCACCCGTGCCTTAAATTCCTTACCAAGGGCAGCGAGACAGAAGAGAGATCAGTGTGCAATGTTCTCCAGCTGGAAGCTGCTGGTGGAGGGGTTCCTCACCCTGAGTCTGACTACAGGAGTGCTGGGCACGTACTTAACGCCGCGTGGGGCACCTCTAATTTATGAGATCCATTTTTTTCCACCAGTATTTCTAAAACAACAGTGGAAGGCGGCTGAGGTTGGCCCCAGCAGCTACCGGAGCTGTTCCCTACTGTAGAGGTGGCATCTTCCCAGGTGGGTCACAGAATCATAGAATCATAGAACAACCAGGTTGGAAGAGACCCACCGGATCATCGAGTCCAACCATTCCTCTCAAACACTAACCCATGTCCCTCAGCACCTTGTCCACCCGTCCCTTAAACACCTCCAGGGAAGGTGACTCAACCACCTCCCTGGGCAGCCTATTCCAATGCCCAATGACCCTTTCCATGAAACACTTCCTCCTAAGTTGAGCATGTGTGATCACATAAAACCCAGAGCCGCGGCTCCTGGCTAGGGGTGATTTAATACCGAGTGCTGCATTCCCTCACTGTGGCTGCAGAGATCCAGGCCTCTTGGAGTGGGTGCAGCTGTGCGGAATCAGGCTTGTGTTGCCATCATTTGCACTGCTGGCCTATTAATTTGGAAGCGCTGCAGAGGGCAGCCTGCCTCCCTCTTGGGGATCTCCAGCCGTGCGAGCGGTGTGTGCGATCCCATCGAGCATTGCGGCACATATCTGGGGGGAAACTTCCAGAGGGGCAAGAGGGCTTCTAGGCTTCTGCCACTTAAAGCAACAGGGAAGGGATGCAAGAGGAGAGGGGATGAGGAAAGCAAGGGTTAAGGAGTTTTTGTGCTAAGCGTTAAGAAGTTTTTATGCACCTCACTCAGAAAGCTGCAAAGTTCCAGCTTAGCCACCAGCCCAAGTTCATTAAAAACACATCACCTTGTGCCTTTGGGGGCTGTCGTTCCCCCTGAGGCTCAGCTGGGCAAGCGGTCACTGAAGTGTTGATCTGAGCATCTTTCCACTGGAGTGTGGCTGGTGTAGTGGGAGTGGGCTCTCAATTCTTGGGGTGGTTGTGAGCCTGTGATGAATTGCAACCTGAATCCTCCCCTCCCTGTTTGTTCTGAACAAACTGAATCCCTTAAGTCCCCGGATCAGCAAGTGTGTGTTATCGCTAAGGTTGTGCACGGCTGGATGCACCAAACCCACCCTGAAGGGTCCCAGTGCTCAGCTGCACCAGGATTACAGACTCTTTGATATGAAATGGTTGTGGTGAGCATTTACGACATTAGTTAAAGAAAAAATTTTGCTAATGGCTCTTGGGAGTGTTTTCGTTCCATTCCCTTGTGACTTTATCTATCCATCCTAACTTCCTGGGGAGTTTTGGGACTGGTTTTGAGTCAGGGATTCAGTTACACAATGTGCTGTTGGCCTGAAACCCCATAGCTCTGCCTGGACTTGCTGGAGCGTTAGCTCATTTTTTGGAGGAGGTGGTGATGTAAGCCTCAGCATCTGAGGCGGAGATAAAGCCCTTGATCTACTTATAGTTTTGGTTAGCTAAAGCGCTTTATCAACTCGCACACGAAACACAGGCAATTCAAAACTGTGGTGAGTGCACGCAAATATTCCAAAGCGTCCGTGAAACCACCAGGAGGAACAGAGAAGTGAACAAGAAACAATAGCTCAAAAGAGCCTTTGAAATGTGAGCGCAGGACAAGAGCTTTAGATCAAAACGGATGTATATAAAGCCAAATGTCTCAAGTAGCCACAGAATGAGCTGATTTTCAAGGACTGAGAAGGTCTCGTTGACCCATCAGGTGAGTCTGAAAGTGCAGAGAAAAGGAAGAGTGGCTGGAAAGCTGCCTGGCAGGAAAGGACCTGGGGGGTTAGTTGGCAGCAGCTAAACACGAGCCACGGTGGCCCAGGTGGCCAAGGCCAACAGAGTCCTGGCTTGGATCCGCCGTAGCCTGGCCAGCAGGAGCAGGGAAGGGATCGTCGCCCTGGACTCAGTGCTGGTGAGGCCACACCTTGAATCCTGGGTTTAGTTTTGGGCCCCTGAGAACAAGAAGGACATTGAGGAGCTGGAGCATGTCTGGAGAAGGGGAGGGAGCTGGGGAAGGGGTTGGAGAACAAGGGATATGAGAGGCAGCCGAGGGACCTGGGGGCTGTTTAGTCTGGTGAAGAGCAGCCTGAGGGGAGACTTCATTACTGCGGCTCCCAGGAAGGAGGTGGTGGTGAGGTGGGTGCTGGGCTCTTGTCCCAAGTAACAAGTGATGTGACGAGAGCAAATGGCCTCAAGTTGTGCCAGGGGAGGTTTGTGTTGAAGATAAACTGAAAAGATGTTAACCAAAAGAGAGGTGATGCCCTGGCAGAGGCTGCCCCAGGCAGTGGCGGAGTCTCCATCCCTGGAGGGGTTCAAGAAGTGTGTAAATGTAGCACCTGGGGACATAGCTTTGTCACCACAGTGGTGTTGGCCTGGCAGCTGGATCGGGTGAACTTAGAGGTCTTTTCCAACCTTTATGATTCCATTATTCTAAGGGATTAGGCTGTCTGCACGGATGGTACCCTGGTCCTGCTTTCTCTTCTCACGGGACCTGCAGCCTGAGCATCCCTCTGCCGACACGTGGTGTCAGAGGGACTGCTTGGGCGCTAGCTGGAAGCTTTTATGCCACATCTTGGGCTTCTCCTTTCCAGATTTTTTCAAACCTCACATAAATCCTGTCTGGCATAGACGGGGCGGGTGTGAGCTGCAGGAGGCTGAGCGCTGGCCTTGCTCTTTTGCAGGAGGATGATTCCCGTGACCGAGTTCCGGCAGTTCTCGGAGCAGCAGCCAGCGTTCCGGGTGCTGAAGCCCTGGTGGGATGTGTTCACGGACTATCTCTCAGTCGCCATGCTGATGATCGGTGTGTTTGGGTGCACCTTACAGGTAAATCAGATGGGATGGGGGCGAGGCGGGTGCTATCGGGGATGCTGGAAGAACACCACAAATGAGGAAGGTCTGTGGGAAGATGGTGTCGCATCTTCTTTTATCTCTTGGCTTCGCTGGGAACAAAGTAAACATGTGCTGGTCCCAGAACTGAAGCTGTTTAGGTAGCAACATCAGATAACCCAGAGCAGACTTTTACCAGCTGTAAATCAGCAGTTGCGCTAGAGTTGATGGAGTGATGCCAGCTCAGATAAGAGCTGTTGGTTTGGCTTGTGCCTGTTTTCACCACAATTTGCTGTAACGAAACAGATGGTTGGCTTAAGTTCTTTTTTGTTACTGTCTTTCTGTTTGGAAAATGTACTTTTTGTAATTTCTGTTTATCTGGTGAATGTTGATATTCTTTCTGGTTTTATGCTTCAATGGGATTTGAAATGACTGTGCTTATTTTATTAACGTCACCCACAACTTGCATTATGTCTCTTCCATTCCCAAGCATCTGCGAGGATGCTCACATGTAAACAGTAGATATTTTGCTGAAGAGCCAAAGTCTGAAAAGCAATGGAAAGTACTGTTTGGGATGAACTCCACAAAAACAGAAAGTTATAATACTCGTTGAAACGTGGATCTCATGTTTCTTGGCCTGACTTAGAAATGGAGCTAAAGGGACACACAGGCAGAGCTGTTATTTCATCAGAGTTTGCTCACTTTCCCCAGCCAAGGGTTTCACATGCTGTGTCCCAAATTTCTCCTACGTATTGGAATGTACTTTACAGGCAAAGATCAACTGCTGGAGGTTTCGATAGGGACTGGAGAACAGGCCTGATGAGGAACGTCTGAGAGAGCTGGGGGTGTTTATCCTGGAGAAGAGGAGGCTGAGAGGAGACCTCATTGCTCTCTACAACTACCTGAAGGGAGGTTGCAGAGAGGAGGGAGCTGGGCTCTTCTCCCAAGGGACAGGGGACAGGACAAGAGGGAATGGCCTCAGGCTCCGCCAGGGGAGATTTAGGCTGGAGGTTAGGAGGAAGTTTTTCACAGAAAGGGTCATTGGGCCTTGGAATAGGCTGCCCAGGGAGGTGGTTGATTCACCTTTCCTGGAGGTATTTAAGGGACAGGTGGACGAGGTCTTGAGGGACTTGGTTTAGTGTTTGATAGGAATGGTTGGACTAGAAGATCCGACGGGTCCCTGCCAACCTGGTTGTTCTATGATTCTATGATATGTCAGCACTTATGGCACTGATATTGTTCAAAACGCACGTGGTCTCAACTCAGCATCTCCCTGCACCAGGGTGGATCATCAAGGAAGGTCTGAGCTGGGTAGCTCGTCACATACCCTGTGTTTAGAGCTTTCAAAAACCGTCAAAGGATACATCTTCACTCCAGACCTGTTCTTAGTCTGGGCTAATCCCAGGTTGTCATCCAGGGCACATAACGGAGCTCCCTCTGTGTTTGTCACACAGATTAGCATTTTATACTCACACCTCTCGGGAGTCTTTTGCTGAGCTCAGACTGCTATCTCGAGTTAAACCAAAGGCGATGGGTCCCTAAAGGCACCCCGACCTCACTTTGCCAGTGTGGACGGCCAGCCCAAAGTAAGAAAGTTGCTTTATTTTTTTTTCTGCATTATGGACAGACTCGTGGGCAGAAGGACAGAGCTGCTTTCTCCTTCCAGGTGTGTGGTGTGAGGACTCTATGTATGTATGAGAAAGTGAATAAAAATGATGCCCATGCACACAAATGCTGCCAATTCTCCATTATCACTATCTGTCCTTATTAAGACAGAAGATTAATAATGTTCCAGCAGAGATATGCCTACGGTAGCTCTTTGTCAGCTGTTTTCTGTGTGATAAGACATCACAGTGAGTTCACATGAATCAACCAACTCCCTGGGCAGCCTCAATGACCCTTTCTGTGAAAAACTTCCTCCTAATCTCCAGCCTAAATCTCCCCTGGTGGAGCTTGAGGCCGTTCCTTCTTATCCTGTGCCCTGTCCCTTGGGAGAAGAGCCCAGCTCCCTCCTCTCCACAACCTCCTCTCAGGGAATTATAGAGAGCAATGAGGTCTCCTCTCAGCCTCTTCTTCTCCAGGCTAAACACCCCCAGCTCTCTCAGCCGTTCCTCATCAGGCCTGTTCTCCAGCCTCTTCACATGAATCCAGTTACGCTGCTTTCAAGCTGAAGCTGTCTCTGGATGTCATGTAGCCAGGGAAAATGACCTGACAAGAGCAGTCTATCTCCAGCGAGACCAGTGCGGGAGGTGTCTGGTCTTCTCTGAAAGCATTATCAGAAATGGTGTTACCAGCAGGTCCAGGGAGGTTCTTCTCCCTCTGGACTCAGCACTGGTGAGGCTGCTCCTCGAATCCTGTGTTCAGTTGTGGGCCCCTCAGCACAAGAAGGATGTTGAGGCTCTGGAGTGAGTCCAGAGAAGAGCCACAAAGCTGGTGAAGGGGCTGGAGAACAGACCTTATGAGGAACGACTGAGAGAGCTGGGAGTGTTTATCCTGGAGAAGAGGAGGCTGACGGGAGACCTTATTGCTCTCTACAACTACCTGAAAGGAGGTTGTGGAGAGGAGGGAGCTGGGCTCTTCTCCCAAGGGACAGGGGACAGGACGAGAGGGAATGGCCTCAAGCTCCACCAGGGGAGATTTAGGGTAGACATTAGGAGGAAGTTTTTCACAGAAAGGGTCATTGGACATTGTCAGAGGCTGCCCAGGGAGGAGGTTGAGTCACCTTCCCTGGAGGTGTTTAAGGCACAGGTGGACGAGGTGCTGAGGGACATGATTTAGTGTTTGATGGGAATGGTTGGACTCGATGATCCGATGGGTCTCTTCCAACCTGGTTATTCTATGATTCTATGATTATCTAGACTTTTCCTTTTTCTGGATTATCTCAGTGTCCTCTTATTCAAATTCTGGAAAGCTCACCATAGATGGACAAGGGGGGACTTATTTTCTGGCATGTAGGACATGTGTCTTGTTGCGAATAATAATAATCGTCATAGCCCAGCCTGTGGGGCCAAGTGCCAGGGTATGGGGAAGAATGCCTGGAGTTGCTCCAAGGACTGTGACCCACTGGTGCTGCCACCACTGTACATCAGGTTAAAAGATAACTTTTTTTTTTGTGTTGCAGGTCATGCAAGACAAGATAATATGCCTTCCAAAGCGCATCCAGCCTTGCCAGAACCAGTATAATAATTCAAACGCGTTTAACACCATCCCAGATACAACGTCTCTTCCTCCAGCCAAGCCATCCACCCCTCCAGACACAGTTGAAATGAAAGGACTGAAGACTGACCTGGACCTGCAGCAGTACAGCTTTATAAACCAGGTGTGCTATGAGCGTGCCCTGCACTGGTACGCCAAGTACTTCCCTTACCTCGTTCTAATCCACACCCTGGTCTTCATGCTGTGTAGTAACTTTTGGTTCAAATTCCCTGGATCGAGCTCCAAAATCGAACACTTCATTTCGATCCTTGGGAAATGTTTCGATTCCCCCTGGACAACGAGAGCCTTATCCGAGGTGTCAGGAGAAGACTCGGAAGAGAAGGATAACAGGAAGAACAACATAAACAAGTCTAACACTATCCAGACGACCACCGAAGGCACTTTGGTCAAGACCCAGTCTTTAAAATCCATCCCTGAGAAGCTGGTTGTGGATAAGGGAGCCCCTGGGGCGTTAGATAAGAAGGAAGGTGAACAGGCCAAAGCGCTGTTTGAAAAGGTGAAGAAATTCAGGCTGCACGTCGAGGAGGGTGATATACTCTACGTCATGTACGTTCGCCAGACTGTACTTAAGGTAATTAAGTTCCTTTTTATTATCGCTTACAACACGGCGCTTGTCTCAGAAGTTAATTTTACAGTCGACTGCAATGTCGACATCGAAGACATGACGGGATATAAGAATTTCTGCTGTAATCACACGATGGCTCATCTCTTCTCTAAGCTTTCCTACTGCTACCTGTGCTTTGTGAGCATCTATGGCCTCACATGCCTTTATACCCTGTACTGGCTCTTCTACCGCTCACTGAAGGAGTATTCCTTCGAATACGTTCGGCAGGAGACGGGAATTAATGATATCCCAGATGTCAAGAACGACTTTGCTTTTATGCTCCATATGATCGATCAGTACGATCCCCTCTATTCCAAGAGGTTTGCTGTCTTCCTGTCGGAAGTCAGTGAAAATAAGCTGAAGCAGATGAACCTGAACAACGAGTGGACTGATGATAAACTGCGACAGAAGATACAGACCAACTCCCATAACCATAAGGAGCTCCAGCTTTTCATGCTCTCTGGACTACCCGACACGGTGTTTGGGATTATCGAGCTGCAGTCGTTAAAACTTGAACTAATTAATAACTTAATGATACCAGCAACCATTGCACAGTTGGAAAATCTCCAAGAGCTCTCGTTGCACCAGTGCACCGTGAAGGTCCACAGCACCGCCTTGAATTTCCTGAAACGGAACCTCAAGATCTTGAGCGTCAAGTTCGATGACATCAGGGAACTTCCCCACTGGATGTACGGCCTCAGAAATCTGGAAGAGCTCTATTTGATTGGCTCCCTGAGCCACGATATTTCCAAAAACATTACGCTGGAGTCTTTTCGGGAGCTTAAAAGCCTTAAAGTTCTTTACATAAAAAGTAATTTGTCCAAAATCCCACAATCCGCAGCCGACGTGTCGAGTCACCTGCAAAAATTGTGCATCCATAACGACGGCACCAAGTTAGTGATGCTCAACAGCCTGAAGAAGATGGTCAACCTGACCCAGCTGGAGTTGGTCCATTGTGACTTAGAGCGCATCCCTCACGCCGTCTTCAGCCTCGTCTGTCTCCAGGAATTGGATCTGAAGGAAAACAACCTCAAATCCATCGAAGAAATAGTGAGTTTTCAGCACCTGCGAAAACTGACAATCCTAAAGCTGTGGTACAACAGCATCACGTACATCCCAGAGCACATAAAGAAGCTCACCAGTCTCGAGCGGCTTTCCTTCAGCCACAACAAAATAGAGGTTCTTCCGTCCCACCTCTTCCTGTGCAACAAAATCAGATATTTGGATTTGTCTTACAATGACATTCGCTTCATCCCGCCCGAAATAGGAGTTCTGCAGAGCTTACAGTACTTCTCCATCACGTGCAACAAAGTGGAGAGCGTGCCGGACGAACTGTACTTCTGCAAAAAACTTAAGACCCTAAAACTCGGGCAAAATAACTTGTCGGTCCTTTCGCCTAAAATCGGCAACTTGGGAGTCCTCTCCCACTTGGATATTAAAGACAACCACTTGGAAATCCTCCCGCCGGAGCTGGGCGAGTGCCGCTCTCTGAAGCGGACTGGTTTCATTGTGGAGGACACCTTGTTTGAAACGTTGCCCTCTGATGTCAGGGAAAAAATGAAAGCCGAGTAACTGGGTCCCGTGTGTGCTCAGATTTACAGAAACAACACTCCTACCAAATACACTCTACCAAGTGCATACTCCGAATATGCATTTACTTTGTCGTTACTTTTTTCCTTTTTCGAACAAACCCTTTCTGTACAAACCGATTTGGAGCAAGGAGTACCTATATTTTTTAAATAAAAATTTTCTTGTATTTTTTCACCGTTTTAAGATATTTTTTAAGTTTGTTTCACCCTGAGAACCAGGGTGGCTGTAACTTAATTTTTACCGGTAAAAGTAAATGGTTTTATCTGCTGATTTTTTTAATTTTCCTTTGCCTAATCCCGACAGGGGAATAACGTTGAAGTTGTATGCTTTGGGTTGCCTAATTCGTAAGAGACGAATATATTGTCTTCCTGGTTATTGTTAACCCTTTACGACAATGTCTTCAACGGGTGGTGCTGGAGGTGTTGAATGCCTTGTTTCCTCTTTTCTTCAGTGGCAGTAGGTCTTCAACATCCACCGAGATCAAACCTGGGCTGACTCTGCTTTTCGGTTTATGATGTGGTTTAATCAAACCTGGGTTGACTCTGCTTTTCGGTTTGTGATGTGGTTTAATCAAACCTGGGTTGACTCTGCTTTTCGGTTTGTGATGTGGTTTTCTCAGATGGTCCAAGCAGGTACAAAAGGTTCTTTATGTGTTTTATCGGGTCTGAGGGAACATGGAGAGCTCCTCAGGGCCTTCTGGTGTTGTACCAAGGAGGTGGCACTGATGGTGACGTCCCCTCGAGGGCAGGAAGAGCGAGGTCACCATTCGTGGAGGAGTTGGGACCAAAGTGACTGGTGTGGGAGATTTCCCAAGCAGCGCAATGGGATGTGGCTGCCTGTTCTCTGCCGACTCGAATGGAAGGGGTGCAGTGAGTTCACTGTCTTGGAAATGTCAACCTGGGGAGATGAAACACTCCTCCTCTGAACACCCCATCCTGCTCTCCTGACTCCACACCCTACAGGGCTGCTTGGCTCCTGGCAGGAACGGGATCCAGAAAAGCTGCTGTCATGTTTAGTTTGTAAGATTTCTGACAAGGAAGCAGCTCCTTCATTGAGCTCAGGTGTCGCAGAACCAAGCTCAGCACAGGAATGTTTGCAGATAGACAAAAATGAGCTTAAATGAATACATGAGTTTAAATGAATACATGAGCTTAAATGAATACATGAGTTTAAATGAATACATGAGCTTAAATGAATACATGAGCTTCTCGGGAGGCTCGGCCGACCAGAGAACGCAGGTGAAGGCTAAGTTTTCATCTCCCGACTGATAATTACTTTGGAGATCATAAGTTAGAAGTCTGCTTTTTAAAACGATGTAATAATCTGTAATGATTATGCATCAGGTTGAGAACTTTATCTTCTGAAGCCACGTTCAGCGGTTCGTTTCATCCTGCCGTTTGCTTTCCTTTAGGCAAGTTTGGCAGGTGTGATAACTCAAGTGCTGCTCGCTAGCTAATTGAAGCTAATCAATAATAACCGTACGATAGTTAAGAGTCTTTTGCTGGGAGATCTCTCCATCCTACCCAAGAACACCTATTTGAGTCGGATGCAGGCACTGGATAGCTGCTTCCTAGGGATATCTAGGACTAAATACTTCTCCAGGAGGCAGCGCCTCATAAATTGCAGAGCTCGAGTTGCTGAGTTGTTTAAAGTTGTGTAAAAGAACTGTTTTATAATCGTCAGGTTGGTTGCTCTGAAGTGTTTTCTAACTGCCGTTGCGTGTCTCGAGCTACGGTTAAGCTGAATTTGAGCTCGGAACAAAGGCATAATGGGAATTTCCTCATTAATCCAGGGTGTGCTCCGCAGGCCGGTGTGTGGGCTCGCACAGCACCGAGGCAGACTCCGATTTTGCGCTTGGCTACCTTCTGGGGAAGATCCATGTGATTAATCGGGAGTGGGTCAAGCATGAAGGAATCCAAGCTTGCTTAAAGGCGTTGGATTTCGTTCTTTTAAAGACCTACAGCTGGTGGTAGCTGTGGCGAGAGCTCCCCTCGCTCGTGGTTGGAACGTTCGTACGGAACAGCTTGGCAGTTTATATATTCTAAATGTATTTCACTTGGATGTAACGTGAGGGAATGTTTCATCGCTCATATTAACCTAATTGTGTAAACCAAAGTGCTGTTGTCCCTGATTGAATGTAAACTGTTTAAAATGTCCGAGTAATCGGTGGAGCTGTACAGTTCTCTTACAACCTATTCTATGATTCTACTTACATTTGATATATGGGATTACTTTTTTTTTTTTTTTAAAAAAAAAGATCTTTATATTCCTAGATGTAGTGTTTCGAATCCCTAATTTATTTTGTGTCTAATGCTGTTTCACGTGTAGCTTGCGCTCTGTTTTCTGAATGGAGGTTCTGCGCACCTCGTAAGCGAAGGCCGGAGCCTCGTTCTGCGCTGGTTTTGTAACTACATCACTTAGGGGATACGGAGGTTGGTTCGTTACCGGTGGTGCCAGTGCGACCCCTCATGTGGACACAGTTACGTGAGGACGAAGTGCCTTGTGCTGGTGTCTCTTTATTCGCCTGGATAGGAATAAACTGTACCGATGGGAGCACTTTTGTTCTAATAACTCTATCTTCTCCAAGGATTTGGTCTGCGGAGACAGCTCGGTCAACCCAACAGCTCGTTGCCACCGCGAGGGCAGCTCCCTCCTCCTGCCGCGCTCACCGTGTTCCAGCTGCCTCTCTTGTCCCTGTGCTGCTCTGGTGCTGGTCTCATCCTTCCGCAGGACAAATCAACTTTCTAAAACCAGTGCAACGCTAAGCTGGTTAAAAAAAGGGACTCATTTTCTGCTGGATCAGCTCTCCAAAGGATCTGACGGACGCTGAGGTGCGAGCAGCAAGGTCTCTTCCAACCCGGTGATTCTGTGATTCTAAGGAGAAGGTGGGATAAGTCACTTTGGGAGGGGCTGAGCTGCTGGGTCAGGTATCGTCTTGCTGAGCCGGTGCCTGGGGGAGCTGTGCTGGTCAGCAACCCTCAGGCCGCAGCAAATAATACGATACCACATTACTCTTAATTGTTTCAACTTAATGAAACAAACTCAGGTAGCCGCACTGCTGACTTCTCTAAACTTCTAACTGGCTAGTTTGCGGGGTGTATTGCCCCAAACCTTATTACGGTGTTTTAGAAATGCATCGGCTAAGGGAATATTCTTTCCTAACTCTGTACGACATCCAGGAAAAATCTGTACAAGTGCCATACTTACCCAGGGATTCCTGTACTGCTCGTGCGTTTGTTCACCTGCAATGCATACGAGACCTGTGACCCATAATATCTGGCTTGGAGTGGATGGAGAGTTTGTGGTTAATACTTTGCGTGAGTTTATATCACTGCTGACATGAAGCAGGTGCCTAACAAGCAAGAAAATTCCAGGATATAGGCATTTTGCATTAGAGCTCAAAAATAAGATGCATCTTCCGTGGTAACAGAAGCGGAGATGACAAAGGAAGCATCAAAGCTTAATAGTACCTTAAGCCTGAAAAGCAAAGCTGCTTTGTGACCAAAACCTGGAGTTGCGCATCTCCCCCTTTGTCAAACTGAGGGTGGAGAGGTTTGTGCTGACCTCCTGCCTCTTGCCAGCCCAACAGCTTTGGCAAATTCTGGTTGGAAAAGCACCTGCTCCAAGGCTCATAGCATGTTTCTGGCACTTCCACTAATTGCTGTGCTTAAGCGATGACGAGTCCTTAAGGAATGCCAAGAAAAAAACGTCGAGATTTAACCAAACGGACAAACTTCTTAATTCTGTAGCAAGAACCTTAATATAATAGACCTGCATAGTGTTACCTTGATATAAGTACACCCAGAGAAAATGGAAATAAAATACTCTTTCATAGTAATGAACGCTGTCAGGCTGCAATGTGCTTGTTTGTTTGGGAAACACGTTGTTTCTGGGTTACCTAAAGATCAGACATAACCATCTTTTGGGTTCGGTCCCTTGGGAGGGAAGGCAGGAAACTCTGCTTGCAAAAACATTGTTAGACTTGACAGGATTTATAGGCGCCTGGTTTCGCTTCCTGCATCCCTTGGCTCTGGCCGCCAGCTCGGTGGCCAGTGGAGAAGCCGTCCCGGTGGGAGCAGCTCCATCACTCCATCGCTCGGTCCCTGGGGGTGTGAGGGATGCCACCAGTGATGCTTTTAGCCCTTGCATCCACCCTAACACCTGAGGAATCTCCCAACCGGAGGCGATGGGCTCATAGAATAATAGAACAACCAGGTTGGAAGGGACCCATCGGATCATTGAGTCCAACCATTCCTATCAAACACTAAACCAAGTCCCTCAGGACCTCATCCACCCGTCCCTTAAACACCTCCAGGGAAGGGGAATCAATCACCTCTCTGGGCAGCCTATTCCAATGCCCAATGACCCTCTGTGTGAAAAACCTCCTCCTAATCTCCAGCCTAAATCTCCCCTGGTGGAGCTTGAGGCCATTCCCTCTCGTCCTGTCCACTGTCCCTTGGGAGAAGAGCCCAGCTCCCTCCTCTCCACAACCTCCCTTCAGGTAGTTGTAGAGAGTAATGAGGTCTCCTCTCATACTGCATGTATCTAGCATGGGGCATCTTCCTCGCTTCCCTCTATCCTTAAGTTGGAAGCAGTAATGTATTTTTATACCAAGGCGATCTTGTCGTGCAGAGGTGGAGCAAGAAATGCTTCTCTCTGGTCCTTGTGCTCCCAGGGAGAGGAGGAGAGCGGCAAACCCAGCAGCTGGAGTCAACTTTGCCTCTGAACAAAGAGATCCTTGCAGAGGGTCATGGGGACCCTGGGTTTCCCGAGGGACATGGGTTAGTGTTTGATAGGAATGGTTGGACTCGATGATCCGATGGGTCTCTTCCAACCTGGTTGTTCTAAGATTCTATGATTCTAGGATTAGAGGAAACTTGGGTGACAGCGCCTGCTCTTAACCTCCAGGCTGTTCCCTCTGAAGATATGGAAGGGTTGAGAAAGCAGCCCTGCTCCTTCCCACTGGCTCCAGAGGAGACACAATCCTGTGGCTACACCCAGCAGGATGGGAACAACAGCAAAGGTGAAACCACCTTGGGCATGACATATGACACATCTATTCTCTTTTCAGCTCTACAGCGTAAAAGAAGCCCTGAAGATTTAAATGAAGTAGAAAAAGGTTCCCATTTCTCTTTTTTTTTTTTTTTTTTTTTTTTATCCCTCATCTGTGATTGCCTCAGAAACACCCCTTATGCCAAGGTTGTAGGTCCTCCCCACTGTCACCTCCATCCCCATGAGCAGTGAGCGCAGGCAAGTGCAGCCCCCGGGGGCTTCTGCAGGAGGGCAGAGCTGGAGCAGGGCTGCCGGGAGGGCAAGAACGAGCCCCATGGCCTCCTCCCGTCTGGGGCAGTGCCAGGGCAGGGCCAGGCAGCTGGTGTCCCACTGGCAAGGCAGCTCAGCATGGCAGGTCCCTGCAGGTCCATCTCCACCCAGGCGAGATCCCAGCCTCCTATCACATGTCCTGCCCTGTGGGTGTTTATCCTGGAGAAGAGGAGGCTGAGGGGAGACCTCATTGCTCTCTACAACTACCTGAAAGGAAGATGGATAGGGGCTCATCGAGTCCAACCATTCCCATCAGTCACTAAACCGTGTCCCTCAGCACCTCGTCCACCCATGCCTTGAACATTTCCAGGGAAGGCGAGTCAACCCCCTCCCTGGGCAGCCTGTTCCAGTGACCAATGACCCTTTCTGGG
Organism: Coccyzus lansbergi; assembly: GCA_033558105.1. NCBI lineage: Eukaryota > Metazoa > Chordata > Aves > Cuculiformes > Coccyzidae > Coccyzus > Coccyzus lansbergi. Next base: position 24,471 of record JAUMJK010001450.1, on the reverse strand, counting down.
AAAATTATTTTTCCTAATGTCCAGCCTGAACCTCCCCTGGTGGAGCTTGAGGCCATTCCCTCTTGTCCTGTCCCCTGTCCCTTGGGAGAAGAGCCCAGCTCCCTCCTCTCCACAACCTCCTTTCAGGTAGTTGTAGAGAGCAATGAGGTCTCCCCTCAGCCTCCTCTTCTCCAGGATAAACACCCCCAGCTCTCTCAGCCGCTCCTCATAAGGCCTTGATGCTAAATAAGGTCTTGATGCTAAATAGTCCGTGTTGTGACTGGGCTGTGGCTGGTGGCTCTGTCTCCAGCAGATAGATGGGTGTTGAGGACATTAGTGGCCAGATGGTGCCTCCTTCGAAAGAATTTGGATATCAAGAGGCCAAGCAAGACACCGTGGAGGGGTTCAAGGCCAGGCTGGATGGGGCTTGGAGCCCCTGATCTGGGAGGTGTCCCTGCTTATGTCTGGGATGGGACTGGATGGGCTTGGAGGCTTTTTCCAACCCAAAGCATCCCATGATTCTATGATCCTATGACATGAATATTTGTGTCCCCTTACAGTGCCACAGACAACAAAGTCAGACTCTCAGCTACTCTGAACAGCTGGAATCATAGAATCATAGAATCACCAGGTTGGAAGAGACCCATCGGATCGTCGAGTCTAACCATTCCTATCAAACACTAACCCATGTCCCTCAGCACCTCATCCACCCGTCCCTTAAACCCCTCCAGGGAAGGGGAATCAACCACCTCCCTGGGCAGCCTCTGCCACTGCCCAATGACCCTTTCCGTGAAAAACTTCCTCCTAATCTCCAGCCTAAATCTCCCCTGGTGGAGCTTGAAAGATGCCCAGGAACACACCAGATGTGGCAAAGGAGTTTGAGACTGCCAGATGCACTGAAAATCACAGAGTTTTCAGTGAGGAGTTTCTTGCTCGTGCATGTGCTGCTGGCAGCCCCGTGTGATGCTGCCGAACATGCGCCGACTCGATCTGCTGTGCTTTTGCATTGCTGGACTCGGAGGGCTACTAATCCATCTGTCAGAGGTGCTTCGTCTCAGGAATTTTATGGACTGTGGTAAATAAGTGCTGATGTTTCACTGAATTAAAATTGAATTTAAATGTAACCCTTGCCTCCTGCCAGCTGGGGTCGAGCGGGGCTGGGAGCCTGGCTTGTGGAGGATGCCTGCAGTGCTATTTGTTTAGTAAAATGTCTTGGCAAGGCTGAGCCATCCTGCTTCCTCGCTGTGAGCAGAGAGGAGAAACCACTTCATGGAGCACAGAATCATAGAATCATAGAATCACCAGGTTGGAAGAGACCCACCGGATCATCGAGTCCAACCATTCCTATCAAACACTAAACCAAGTCCCTCAGGACCTCATCTACCTGTGCCTTAAACCCCTCCAGGGAAGGTGAATCAACCACCTCCCTGGGCAGCCTATTCCAATGCCCAATGACCTTTTCTGTGAAAATTTTTTTCCTAATGTCGAGCCTGAACCTCTCCTGGAGGAGCTTGAGGCCATTCCCTCTTGTCCTGTCCCCTGTCCCTTGGGAGAAGAGCCCAGCTCCCTCCTCTCCACAACCTCCTCTCAGGGAGTTGTAGAGAGCAATGAGGTCTCCTCTCAGCCTCCTCTTCTCCAGGATAAACACCCCCAGCTCTCTCAGCTGCTCCTCTCATTCTCCAGCCCCTTCCCCAGCTTCGTTGCTCTTCTCTGGACTCGCTCCAGAGCCTCAACATCCTTCTTGTGCTGAGGGGCCCAGAACTGAACACAGGATTCAAGGAGCAGCCTCACCAGTGCTGAGTGCAGAGGGAGAATCACCTTCCTGGCCCTGCTGGTCACACCATTTCTGATCCAAGCCAAGATGCCATTGGCCTTCTTGGCCACCTGGGCACACTACTGGCTCATGGTCAGTCGCTGTCACCAACACCCCCAGGTCCCTCTCCTCCTGGCAGCTTTCTAGACAGACTTCTCCTAGTCTGTAGCACTGCTTGGGGTTGTTGTGCCCCAAGTGCAAGACCTACAATTTAGCCTTGTTTCAGCCCTCACGGGGAGTCAACATCAGACACTGCTCCCTCGGGTGCTCTGGAGCACCTACGGTCACCCAAGGCCAGGCAGGCACTTGTCCCCTGGCGAGGAGGTGGGACAGGGGTGACTGGAGCACCCAGACAGCAGCATGAGGCTCCCACTGCACCAGCTTTGCCACTAGGACACTTGGGGCTTTCATGAAGGGGAAAAAAAAGCAGCCAGTGTTTACTTAAACTTCCTTTTTTTTTTTTCCAGCTTCGCAGCTCTGATTCCCATTCCAGCTGCTTCAAGAGGCTTCATTCATAAGGGCACAGGAGGCTGAGCCACGCTCTCTGAGGGAAGTTACACCTAAATATGAAAACCACGGCTGCCCCAAAGGTGCGGATTTGAGACCTGATTGTTTCTGTCTTCCGGATCTTGCAAAATATTGGGTTTTTTTATCCTGAGGAAAAAAAAAAAAAAAAACCCTAAACAGGTTCCTTCAGGAGGCCAGCAGGTGACTGAAAGGGGAGTCTCCCAACAGTGATCTCCCCCCGGTGGTCCCAGCACCCCCAAGGCTGGAGCACAGGGCACTCACCGGAGTGGCCACAAGCCTTAAAACCCCAGGTGAGAGTGGTTGGGGTGGTCCCAGGGTCACTGAGAGCTCTCCTCCAACTGCTGTAGCTCACTCAGTCCTGCCAGGGACTCATCTGCGTCATTGGCGCAGGATATTTTAAAGAAAGATTATAGGAGGAGGAATAATTGCAGAATAAACCCGTCAGTAGGCTCCAGCTTCCTTGGGTGGCACAGGCTGCTCCCTCCTCCTTCAGCTCCTTCCCGTGTCCTTTGGCTGGAGCTGGAAGGTGAACAGTAACTACAACGTGATGCTCAATGCCAAGAAGCCAGAACTTCTCCGGGCAACCTGGGCCAGGGCCTCCCCACCCTCACAGCAAAACATTCCTTCCTCAGATCTCATCTCAGTCTCCCCTCTTCCAGCTTAAAGCCAGCAGGTTCTCCTGCTGTTCTCAGTTTCTGTTCTTCCTTCGTACTTAAAATCTGAAGTAAATATGTATGTATGTAGGGGAAGGTCTATCCTTGATGTAGCACCTCTTGAATCCCACTCTTTCCCCCTTCTTTTTGCTTTGAAAGGTTTTTTTATTCCCCTGCCTGCTTCCCAAAGCGTCTCCCTTTCCTGGTTCGCCTGTCATTGCGTGGAAAAGAAAAACAAGAAGTCCCTAAAGCAAAAACAACAACAAGGAATTAACTAAATAACTCAGACTTACAGGAAAAGCTCGGCTATTTTTGGACTTCCTCTCCCAAACTGTATTTCTGGCTCCTGCGATGCCCGATGTCTCCTGCCACCCACCTCTGGGTGTGGGCACAGCCACAGGCAAAGCCAGAGGCTTTGGAGAGAGACCCTGGTGGGACTCGCTGACCTTGCTGCCTCCTCGGCTGCTCAAGGGTCTTCCTCAAGAAGGGGAAAGGGAGATTTTTGCTACTGGTAAAAAGCAAAGGGTCTTGGCTACGGAGGAAACCCTCCTGCGAGCAGGAGCGTTCAAGTACTCACAGGAGCTTTCTGTCTAGAGAGCTGCCAGGAGGAGAGGGACCTGGGGGGGTTGGTCTACAGCGACTGACCATGAGCCAGCAGTGTGCCCAGGTGGCCAAGAAGGCCAATGGCATCCTGGCTTGGATCAGAAACGGCATGAGCAGCAGGTCCAGGGAGGTTATTCTCCCTCTGGACTCGGCACTGGTGAGGTCGCTCCTTGAATCCTGTGTCCAGTTCTGGGCCCCTCAGCACAAGAAGGATGTTGAGGCTCTGGAGCGAGTCCAGAGAAGAGCAATGAAGCTGGTGAAGGGGCTGGAGAATAGACCTTATGAGGAGCAGCTAAGAGAGCTGGGGGTGTTTATCCTGGAGAAGAGGAGGCTGAGAGGAGACCTCATTGCTCTCTCCAACTCCCTGAAAGGAGGTTGTGGAGAGGAGGGAGCTGGGCTCTTCTCCCAAGGGACAGGGGACAGGATGAGAGGGAATGGCCTCAAGCTCCACCAGGGGAGATTTAGGCTAGAGATTAGGAGGAAGTTTTTCCTAGAAAGGGTCAACCTTAGGAAAACATTTTTCACAGAAGGGATCACTGGGCATTGGAATAGGCTGCCCAGGGAGGTGGTTGATTCACCTTCCCTAGAGGTGTTTAAGGGACGGGTGGACGAGGTGCTGAGGGACATGGGTTAGTGTTTGATAGGAATGGTTGGACTTGATGATCCGATGGGTCTCTTCCAACCTGGTGATTCTATGATTCTATGATTCTAGGAGCAGAGTGGCTAAAAACCTGATGGCGTTAAATCAGCCCTTATCACCTCACCTGAACGCGTGTGCTGGATTCACAGAGTAGTAATACAAAAGTGAACAGCTATAAAGTTGGATGAGAAAAAAAAAAAAAATGTACTTCTCTGAGTGCTTCTCAGTGCTGCTCACGCAGTTTTCTTTCCTGCTTTTGGCTGCTTTTCTTCCCAAGCCCAGTTTTTCAGGCAGGGTTATCGTGGTGCGTTCACGCCTCACTCCGGTTTGCTTTCTGTGGCTCTTTCCCACTTGGATCCTCTGTTAATAAACAGCGGCTTCCTTTCACCTCCCTCTGGGACTATGGGAGAGCCCGTGGGCAGCAGGGACTGAAAGCATCATCACAGAATCATAGAACAACCAGGTTGGAAGAGACCCATTGGATCATCGAGTCCAACCATTCCCATCAAACACTAAGCCATGTCCCTCAGCATCTCATCATCTCGATGATCCGATGGGTCCCTCCCAACCTGGTTGTTCTATGATTCTGTGATTCTATGAGATCAGGACTGAAGGGCTGTGCCTTCCTCCTCCTTTACTCTGCAGGGAGGACATCAGGACGGAAAGTCAGCTTATGTTTTGTGAAACGAATTGCAAATAACTGGAGGGGTTCGAGTGCCTGATCTATTTATAATGAAGCCAGTGGGAGGTTTAATTTGCTTATTTTCCTAACACTTAATAAAATCGCTGGCAAACAGAAGTGAGAAAACCACTTATATAAAAAATTCGATGTTTTCACCTCTTCAACGAGCCTCTGACTGCAGGCTCGGCTCACCCCGGGAGCCCATCAAGGGAGAGGGGGAACTGGGAGAGCTGAAAAATGAACACAAACAACAACTCTGGGAGCAAATCATTCATGATTCCTCTCTTGTCATTAGAAGGCATCGCTCCCAGTTCTTCTGAGGTCATTTCAAGTCGCTTTAATAGAAACAGAACAGAAAGGGTCATTGGGCATTGGAATAGGCTGCCCAGGGAGGTGGTTGAGTCACCTTCCCTGGAGGTGTTTGAGGGATGGGTGGATGAGGTGCTGAGGGACATGGGTTAGTGTTTGATGGGAATGGTTGGACTAGAAGATCCGATGGGTCCCTTTCAACCTGGTTGTTCTGTGATTCTATGATTCTATGTTTGCAGGACTTCAAACCTTAGAAGCCAGAGGGATGGTGAGCTCTGTTTCTACCATACACATGAGTTTCGCACATCCTCCTTCCCATGTATTAAACAATTAAAAAGCTTACAAAGAATGAGGGGATTTGCACCAAAGGTGCTGAGGGCCGTGGCCCTGCTTGGAGGGAGCAGTAGGGCCAGCTGGGTGGCTCCAGGGTAAATCAGAAAGCCAGAGGGGCAGGTGTAGGGTGTTGAGGTAGGATTGGTGCTGTGCTTAAAAGGCTTCGCTGCAGCTGGGCATCAGCCTCTTTACCCTGCATGGAGTTCACTTAGATGGGACTCTTTGTAGCTGGTGAGTGTTTGTGTCTTTTTTTGTTTTGTGGAGTAGGTAGCTGTGCTCTCAAGATGGGCTCAGAGTCTTAATCCTGCTCTGGGATAGGATACCCCCATCCCTCCTGCTGGACCCTTTGGAATAGGCTGCCCAGGGAGGTGGTTGATTCACCTTCCCTGGAGGTGTTTAAGGCACAGGTCCTTAAACACCTCCTGAGGTGCTGAGGGACATGGTTTAGTGCTTGATAGGAATGGTTGGACTCGATGATCCGATGGGTCTCTTCCAACCTGGTTGTTCTATGATTCTATGACCCCTTTTCCCCCTGTCTGTGTGACCTGCCTCCCTCTCCCAGGCTCCTTCCCACAGCCTTGCATTGCTGCCTAGAATATAAATCATAGCTGAAACTCCCTCATCCTATCCCTGCTCTCCCTGCTCCCTCTCCAGCTTTCCTGGAGCCCCTTTCAGCACTGGAAGCTGCTCTAAGGTCTCCCAGCAGCCTCCTCTTCTCCAGGCTGAAGGTTTATATATGAGCTTAGACTTTAATTTGATTTTTCTGTAGGAAGCCAGAGCAAGTAATGCAGGATATGGTTAGAAAGCAATGGAGGATACAGGTATAAGCTTGTGGTGCTGCTGCTGGGGAGTGTTAACACCTCCTGGGCTCTGGATGCTTTATGGGCACTAATTAATGAAGCTACCTATAGCTGAGAATAAGCAGCCCTGAAGCTGAGCAGAGTATCCCAGTGAGGAGGTCACGGGAGGCTGATTGTATACGGGTTTTGTTTGTTTTTTGTTGTTATTCATGCTCTGCGCTCCCTTAGGATGGTCTTTTCTGCTGGTCTTCTCCAACCACTGGTTCCCACACTATTCATAATTTTTCTCATGCAAATGAGCTCCTTCTCAATGCGTTCCTTGAACTGCACAATGCTTGGGAAACTCGGAAAAATGCTGCTGCCCCGAGGGCAGGATATTTTTACCCCCTCTGTGCAAGTAGCTGCTGATCGAATCCTGGCGAGTTGTTCGCCTGTGTCCTGGTTTCTCTCATCTACCTGACGTTTCCCCACGCTCTGCGCTGGGGTTGCAGTGGCTGGAGGAGGCATCTGCTCTGTGTCAGCTTTTATCTGCCTCTTGTCCTCCTACTGAGCCTCATTGTGTGTGCTCCCTAATTCAATTCAGATTCGAAAGGGGATAGATGAGAAAAATAACTGGCAAAGCAGCAGCAGACGCAGCAGCTCCATGGGAGAAGAAATCCAAGCATTAATGGGGTTCGTTGTGATGCAAAACCTAGATGTGACGGTAAATTACTTCAGCGCATGTGGGTCTGAAAACAGAGAGGGTCCAAGAAGCTGGAGAGCAGTGTGGAGAAAAAGTGGAGAGTATTGAGTGGCATTTCATGCCTTTCACAGAAAGGGTCATTGGGCATTGGAACAGGCTGCCCAGGGAGGTGGTTGATTCCCCTTCCCTGGAGGGGTTTAAGGGACGGGTGGATGAGGTCTTGAGGGACTTGGTTTAGTGTTAGATAGGAATGGTTGGACTAGAAGATCCGATGGGTCCCTTCCAACCTGGTTGTTCTATGATTCTATGATTTCCTTGCTCCTCTCAGGGCTGTAGGTGGACACGGAGCAGACACCATCAGGAAGGCCCTGTGGTCGCAATGCTTGGTAACATGATGGCAAAGCACGTGGGACTCTCCCACAGTGTCACTGGAGCTGCTACCAGGACCAAGGTGCAGCTGCTTCACTGGTCCCTGTGAGAGGCCACAGACATTCCCTCAGAATCATAGAATCATAGAATAACCAGGTTGGAAGAGACTCACTAGATCATCGAGTCCAACCATTCCTAACACTAACCCATGTCCCTCAGCACCTCGTGCTAATGAACTCTGCCAGGCTACTGAACGATTAATTTACTTTCACTTGCAGAAAATGACCAAGCAGAACAGTGCTTGTATGTGAGAAGAAAGGAGAGGCAGGAATTGTCCATAAACGCCAGAGAACAAGGCCTGGAGGGGAGTGGGAGATTTTCAGGTGCACCTTCCCTGGAGGTGTTTAAGACATGGGTAGACGAGGTCCTGAGGGACATGGTTTGGTGGGAATGGTTGGACTTGATGGTCTGGTGGGTCTCTTCCAACCTGGTAATTCTATGAAATCACGGAATCACAGAACAACCAGGTTGGATGGGACCCATCGGATCTTCTAGTCCAACCGTTCCTATCAAACACTAAACCAAATAATGTGTGAGGGGAGAAAGTCTGACCATCCCTTGATCACTGCTTTCATTTTGCTTTGATGAGGAGGAGGAGAGAGAGAAAGAAGGGGGAAGTAGAGAAGATATTTCAGTGATTTCCTCTTCCTCCTGTAGTTCAAGACGATATGGTTGGACTCGATGATCCAGTAGGTCTCTTCCAACCTGGTGATTCTATGAGTCTAAGTTTTTATTTGCCAAAGCATAGGAAAAAGGAATGTTAGAATTGCCAGCTCTGTGAGGTTCCACATGTGTAAAGGAAGAGCAGATGCTCTCAATGTGATTGAAGAGCAGAAGTCAGACCTGTTTTATGGTGACTTTTGGGTACCAAGAGCGTCAATAAGCAGATACAGGTTACACAGCAGGAGAGAAATGGCCACAAGTCCTTAAAGAATAAAGAAAGGATTTCAAACTGACTCCTTGGATGTAGCTTGAGAAACAGGCAAGTAGAAAAAAACCAAACCAAATGCAAATATTTCCAGGTTTATCCTTATAAATGATGGTGGCTCAGGTGTGTGAGCTGCTACTTTCTCTGCAAAGCAGGCAAAACATTAAATCAAAGTAAAAGGGGAATGTCTGAACATATGTATGCACTTTGAAAGCCTCCTCCTGAATTATAAATACCCTTGAATCATAAAATATCACTGTCAGTGGTTTCTACCAAGGTTTGAACATGCAGTCTCGCTTGTTTACAGCAGAGCCTGCCTGGGGTATCGCATTAAAACCAGAGGGAAGCAAGAAAGGCTCAGAGGGTATCCTGTAGGTAAAGCAAAGCCACAAGCCTGGCTGACAGACTGGGAAATTATTCATGGGAACCTCAGCGTGGATAGGTGCGTGGAGAAGGCTCCTCCAGGCTTGTCCTTCCCTCGGAAATGTAGGGAGGTTAAAAATGTGAAGGCTCATCTCCACCAGCCAGAGCAGGACGGATGCTATCTAGGCTAAACCCCCCCAGCTCTCCCAGCTGCTGCTCATAGGGCCTGTTCTCCAGCCCCTTCACCAGCCTCATTGCTCTTCTCTGGACTCTCTCCAGAGCCTCAACATCCTTCTTGTGCTGAGGGGCCCACAACTGAACACAGGATTCAAGGAGTGGCCTCACCAGTGCTGAGTACAGAGGGAGAATCACCTCCTTGGCCCTGCTGGTCACACTATTTCTGATCCAAACCAGGATGCCATTGGCCTTCTTGGCCACCTGGGGACACTGCTGGCTCATGGTCAGTTTGAATGTCCCCCTCCTTGCCCCAGGGAGGGATCTGATGGGTGTTGGAGTCAGGGGAAGCACTCCAGCACTTTGTTATTTCATAGCGACACCGCTGGACAGGGATCAGTACACTGCACGGCTTTCAGCCTGTTTGCTGTGGGGTTTGGTGCTTTTTTGCCATTTTCCCTGTTATCCATATGTTTGCACTCAAACTGCCAGCCCCGTATCCTCACCGCGCATTTGGCCAGAAGCCTGGATACATTTGAAATCAGCTTTGCGATCATCTCCTTCCCAGTTCCCAGAATGTTGGAAAGCTTCTGGTACCTGCCTGGTTTCCAAAAAGTCACTTTGTGGTGATGATAACTGGCCTGGAGGTGACTGACAGCTCTGTATCTGTGGGCTTTCCTATATCAAACTTCTCTCCCTTGTTTCCAAATTTCTGGGGGAAAAAACCCCTCTCTTTCTATGCCATTACTCTCAAATCCCTCCCCCTTTTTTTTAAAAAAGTTTTTCCCAACTCAGAACAGCTTGTCTTACATGTGCTTACAACAGAATTAGTTCTGCACCACTGAATACCTGTTGTTGAGCTCACCTTTAAATTCTCCTCACATACCTTTGCACGTTCGTGCTTTGTCCTTGTGCTGTCAACAAATACTTCTCACTTTTGTCTTTGAAGCCAGCCATGTAGAACTTGGCAGAGAGTTCTTCTCCGGAAGAGCAATTTGAATTAGTTATCCCGCGTTCTTTTTCCTTGAGGCCACTCTTGCAGCACAACCGGAACGAGTACAAATTGCAAAGGAGAAATGTTTACTTCATCTATCACTGCAAAGATACTTCAAAGACGATGAAGCTTTTGAAGTCGTAGACTGAGAGGAGTTTACTGTTCTCTGCTCTGGGTCAGGGCTCCATGCAAATCATTTGATAGGAATGGTTGGACTAGAAGATCCGATGGGTCCTTTCCAACCCGGTTGTTCTATGATTCTACACTGATGTGGGGAAGGATTTCTGCAGTCGTTTGACTCTCCAATTAATGGGTCAGATTCTCAGGCAGGCAAAACTCCCACAGAGAGGCAGGAATGAGGTTTGCAATCCTACCTAAATCCTACCATGGGTCTCTTCCAACCTGGTTGTTCTATGATTAACAGGCATGTGCAGATCTGGGAGTGCAGCAACGCATCACCCATGCACGGGCTCATGAGTCACAGGGGTGGGGGAAGCCTCCGAGGCTCACTAAGCTGAGCAAAACTGGAAGGAACGAGGAACCTGTTAGCATTTTGCTGAGCTCTCAGCTCAGAGCCTGCTGAATTTGTGTTTTAAGTAAAATAACATGATTTTAAGATGTTCCAAACTAGTCATTTGACAGCTTTTCTGCAGATGGTCTGAAGCATGTATGAGGATATAAGCAGAAATTCCTTGTCTAACTTCACAGCATCCTTGTGTGTGCTCTCTGTCTGCATGTCCTGTAGCAACAGTCTAAAAATCATGGAGTTCATGGCCATTGGTGTTTTGGAGGTGGTGAGATCATAGAATCACCAGCTTGGAAAAGACCCACCGGATCATTGAGTCCAACCGTTCCTATGGATGAAGACTGAAGATGAAGATGAGACTGGAGAAGTGGAAGCAGAAGAAACCTAGCAAGCCGGATTGATGCCTTCAATAGGAAAACAGCCTGGAAGTGCAAGGGACTCATAAGGAAAAGCAAGGGCATTAGGGAAGGTGGCCTTAGCAGTAATCGGTTTATCTTGGAGAGGGTAGAAGTTGACTGAGATGGAGACACATCCACCAGGAGCTGGGGCCAGCTGAAGCCCTCTAGGCACATTTGATGGTCTCCCGAAGGTGGCTCAGGAGACATCTGTGTTCCTCTAGGTAGGAATTTGATGGTCTCCAGAAGGTGGCTCAGGAGACATCTGTGTTCCTCTTTGATAGGAATGGTTGGACTCGATGATCCGATGGGTCTCTTCCAACCTGGCTGTTCTATGATTCTCTGATTCTCTACATAGGAATTCCCTGAGAGAGATGCAAGGGAGGAGCATGGAAGGTGAGTGGTAGCGAGATCAGAGAGTCATAGAATGGTTTGGATTGGAAGGGACCTTCAGGGGTCATTTAGTCCAACTCCCTTGCAGTGAGCAGGATCTTCAATTCAATCAGCTTGCTCGGAGCCCCATCCAACCTGACCTTAAATGTTTCCAGTGATGGGACTTCCACCACCTCTCTGGGCAACCTGTTCCAGCATTTCGCCACCCTCAGCATGAAAAAGCCTCCCTAATATCTAGCCTACATTCCTTTTAGTTTAAAACCATTACCCCTTGTCCTGTGGACACAGTCCTGCTAAAAAGTTCTTCCCCCAACTTTCTTACAAGTGCCCTTTAAGCACCCTGACTTATCCTAAGTGCCCAACCTCATTCTTATCATCCTTTCTCAGTAACTCTGATTTTTAAAAGTGCATCCAAGGTAGCAACTGAAAACAATCTCCAAAAAGCTGGGCTTGAAAAGGAAAAATATTTCGCAAAAATTGTAAGCTTAAAGTAAGCCTCAAAATGAAAAAAAAACTCATGGCATTCTTAACTACTAAGTTGCCAGGGAAAGGGTTCAGTGGCTTAACAAGGCTGTGTGTGCGAGAATAAGGGGGACGGGAGTCAGAGGAGAGGAGATGTGAAGGTGGAAAGGCCAGGGAGATGGGAATGTTCCAAGGTGGGAGGGAGAGGGAGGCAAACGGATAGGCAAATTATAACTAATGCAATAATTAGCTGCTACAGCAGTAACGGGATTGTCACCTGGAAGAGGAGGAGGCAGGCAGGGGTGCAGAGGCAGAGTGGTGAGGAGCAGCAGCAGCTGCTGGGGCTGCAGTTCCTATGGCAACACACGCGGGCAAACGCAGCCCGTGTGACAGTGTGGTTGGTGGTGGCAGCAGGGGACAGCTCGGCCTGTTTCCATGCCCCGCGCTGTCTCTGGGTGCCAGGGCTGGACAAGCCACTGGTATGTTTTGAGTCCCCTCACTGGTGAGAAATGGATTTCTTGTGCTCTTTCCCCTCCATTAGACATGGGTTAGTGTTTGATAGGAATGGTTGGACTCGATGATCCGACGGGTCTCTTCCAACCTGGTGATTCTACGATCCCAGGGATTCTGTAAACCCAGCAGGATGAGAGCTGCTGAGCATCCTGTTGGCAGCAAGCATTGCGGCCTCTGGAGAGGGCAAGGGGAGAGCAAGCAAACCTCCCTCTGGCCACTCATGCCCGTGCACCGTGGGGATGGGAGCTTAAATCTCCAGCACCCTGGCCTCTGGAAAGCAGGCTGTGGTGAGGTGGGTGCTGGTCTCTCCTCCCAGGTGACAGGAGGAGAAGAAGGAGGACAGGAGATTGTTTATCCTGGAGAAGAGGAGGCTGAGAGGAGACCTCATTACTCTCTACAACTACCTGAAAGTAGGTTGTGGAGAGGAGGGAGCTGGGCTCTTCTCCCAAGGGACAGGACAAGAGGGAATGGCCTCAAGCTCCGCCAGGGGAGATTTAGGCTAGAGATGAGGAGGAAGTTTTTCACAGAAAGGGTCATTGGGCATTGGAATAGGCTGCCCAGGGAGGTGGTTGATTCCCCTTCCCTGGAGGTGTTTAAGGGACGGGTGGATGAGGTCTTGAGGGACTTGGTTTAGTGTTTGATAGGAATGGTTGGACTCGATGATCCGATGGGTCTCTTCCAACCTGGTGATTCTATGATTAACCAGAGCTTTGGGTGTGCAGCTGCTAAGCAGCTTGAGACAGAGCACAGAGGCCAATTTTTCTGTCCAAAGCGTTTCCTAAAGCGCTGATGCTTTTTCACGGAAAAGGTGATTGGTCACTGTCTGAGGCCGCCCAGGGAGGGGGTTTAGTCACCTTCCCTGGAGGGGTTTAAGGTGCGGGTGGATGAGGTGCTGAGGGACATGGGTTAGAGATGGATGGGAATGGTTGGACTCGATGATCCAGTGGGTTTCTTCCGACCTGGTGATTCTGTGATTCTATGATGCTCCCAGCAGAAAGGAGATCCCTGCAGGATGCTGAGCGAAAGGTGCTGCTCCCTTTATTTTTCCAGAGGAGAGGAGGAGGAGGAGGATGAGCCAGGGTGTCCTGGCTGCTCCCACCACCCCAGGAGGGGGACTGGGAGCTCCTGGCTGAGCTCCTCTGGAGTGATGCTCTGGTTGGCAGCTGCATCCGACAGCAGAGGGAGCTCAGGGAGAGGAGCTGGAGAGAGCTCCAGGGAGAGAGAAGGGAGCTAGAGGGAGCTGCAGGGAGCAGCCCTGGACGAGGAGGAGGAGGAGAGAGGCAGAGGTGAGTGCAGGCAGCCCTGCAGCAGGTAGGGAGCTCTTGAACAGCCTGCAGGGACCAGGAGAAAAGAGCTGAGCGAGGGAGGGAGTGACTGAAAAGCAGCCACCATGGAAACAGAATGCCAGGAGAACTTGAAGTATAAAAAAAGAGAGGAAAGGAGTGCCTGGGTGCTCTTTCCCGTGTAAGATTTAAGGCTTAGACTGACTTGGGGGTGTTTGGCACTAAAGGAGAGGAGGGTATCCTAGTTACGCTGGGAATGGCTTTGTGTTTAAATGCTAAAAATGCCTAGTTTTGTTGTTTTTTTTTTTTTTTTTTTTTTTTTGAGGAGAATGCTCCGTGTGGGGCACTGCTCCCAAGTCCAATTTATTTCCAGAAAATTTCAATGACTGAGACACGCTGGTGCCCTGAGTCGGTGCCAGCATCAAAGTGAAGCTGTGAATGCCTCTTTGTGGCTGTAGATGCCCCTTTTGGAGGCCCATGGCCAGTCCTGCCCCACGAGGGATGGCATCGAGGCCAACCAGCCCCAGCGAGGCCGGAGTGGGATCCCACTCTGGCCACGGAGGTCAGAGCAGGGAAACACAAATGCTCTGGTCTTTCCATCCCTTGCTCTGTGTGATCCCGATGGCAGCACAAGAGCAACTGTGATTCATTCTACAGGCTCTGGGCAACCTCGGGGAAAACCGCCTGCTAATTTCAGCTCCTGATGTCAGGGTGTAGCATTAACCTGGCAAATCAAACTGTTATTTTGGGCTGAGGCGTGATCATAGAATCATAGAACAACCAGGTTGGAAGAGACCCATCGGATCATGGAGTCCAACCATTCTTATCAAACACTAAACCATGTCCCTCAGGACCTCATCCACACACACCTTAAATACTTCCAGGGAAGGTGACTCAACCCCCTCCCTGGGCAGCCTCTGCCAGTGCCCAGTCACCCTTTCTGTGAAAAATGTTTTCCTAAGGTTGAGCCTAAATCTCCCCTGGTGGAGCTTGAGGTCATTCCCTCTCGTCCTGTCCCCTGTCCCTTGGGAGAAGAGTCCAGTTCCCTCCTCTCCACAACCTCCTCTCAGGTAGTTGGAGAGAGCAATGAGGTCTCCCCTCAGCCTCCTCTTCTCCAGGATAAACACTCCCAGCTCTCTCAGCCACTCCTCATAAGGCCTGTTCTCCAGCCCCTTCACCAGCCTCGTTGCTCTTTTCTGGACTCTCTCCAGAGCCTCAACATCCTTCTTGTGCTGAGGGGCCCACAACTCAACACAGGATTCAAGGAGCGGCCTCACCACTGCTGATCAGACCTTCTTTCTCCTGCTACCTTTTTCTGCCTGGTGTTTGGGGCTGGGGGAGGTATGTGCTTGTTAGGTGTTTTGTGGTGGCAGTGAATTCACTGCTGTGTAGAACAAAATCCTCACTAGTGCTTTCTTCAGTTAATTTACAGTCAAGGTAAACACAGAAGAAGACAATGACGTTGAGGTTTCAACAGTCGGCTTCCTTGTCCCCACACATGTATCATCAAATCACAGCATGGTTAGAGTTGGAAGGGACTTTAAAGGTCATCTCATTCCAACTCCCCAGCCATGGGCAGGGACCCCTCCCACAATACAAGCAATAATCATAGAATCATAGAACAACCAGGTTGGAAGAGACCCATCGGATCATCAAGTCCAACCATTCCTATCAAACACTAACCCATGTCCCTCAGGACCTCATCCACCCATCCCTTAAACACCTCCAGGGAAGGGGAATCAACCACCTCCCTGGGCAGCCTATTCCAGTGCCCAATGACCCTCTGTGTGAAAAACCTCCTCCTAATCTCCAGCCTAAATCTCCCCTGGTGGAGCTTGAGGCCATTCCCTCTTGTCCTGTCCCTTGGGAGAAGAGCCCAGCTCCCTCCTCTCTACAACCTTCTTTCAGGTACTTGTAAAGAGTAATGAGGTTAAAGTAAAAGCAGAGAGTGTGATGCTGAACTGACAGTGAGTATCTAATTGTTGAAGCTTTAGGGACTGGAATGCTTTGGTTTCTTGTAATTGTATCTGAGAAAGTATCGGGAAGAGGATTTGGGAGGTGGAGTTGTCTCATTCTGTTGCTATGTTTTCCCTTGGGTAGAGCCTCTAGAAGGGAGTGACTGATTTTGTTTGATCTATAATATGCATGTGTGTAACTAGCAGAAGGTGCTGCAATTAGAGTGAAAGCTTAATAATCTAGGCAGATCAGGCAAAATCACCTTCTTAGCGCTGAGCTGGCAAGCCTGGCTTCTGCTAGGCTCCCGGCCACGAACGCAGCAGCCTTGTTGCAATTGTTCAGGTGGGAAAAGAGCTCTGAGGCCTTCTGGGCCCCAGGTTAAGGGTCCTCATTTTAAAATAAGCTTTCTCTACTCTCCTACTGAATGACTGGTGGTTTCTTTGCTCCACGAGAAAACGGGAAGACAAAGAATCATAGAACAACCAAATTAATTGTCCAGCTAGGCGAGTCCTTGATCTTCAGCTCTTTCAATGACTGCAGATCAGTCATCTTGCAGGCTCTGAGCAGTTTGGTCCCACATATCAATACATACCCACTGGATGATCCGATGGGTCTCTTCCAACCTGGTTGTTCTATGATTCTATATGTTCTTCCTTTCTCTCCCGGCTGCTCAGAAAGCCCTGGCCAGCTGTGCCACCTCCTAATGCCCTCGTGGCTCAGCTATTTTAAGAAAACTGATAAAGGAGTAATGAAATCGATAAGCTCCGACTCTTGCATCTGTGAGGCTGGGGACGTGAAGCTTAAGTGCTGGCACAGGTATAGCTGCACACACGGAAGAGAATTCGCTTGCCGTTCCTTTAAAGACCCCCTGGTCTCCCAGGTCCGGGTAGGGCTCTTGGGGTCTCTTTGGTGCCATTTGCAGATGGAGTCACAGGCGTTTCACTGGGAAATCGAGACCCGAAGAGGGAAAAATGGCTTTCAGGCATCATCTGGAGAAAGAAATTGCAGACTGAAACGTCCCACGGGGAGGCAGGGAAATCGTTCTAGCAAGCTGGGCTAGACAAGCAAACGCCGCTTTTGGTCTTATCCGGCTAATTCTGGTTGTGACGGGTTTTAAATTATTTCCTATTCAGCCTCTGCGCTCAGCCTTTAGTGTCTGTGGAAACCAGGGTGAGCAGAAGAGGTAGAGATCATAGAAGCGGTAAAGTGCAAAATTAAGAAAATGGGTGTAGGGCTAAGTGAACGAAATGGAGTAATTCAGCCACAGACTACCTCCCCCTCCCGGGCCCTGTGGCTTGACATCTCTGGAGGCACAACCCCTCAGCAGTGGCACCACGTGT
Organism: Coccyzus lansbergi; assembly: GCA_033558105.1. Lineage (NCBI taxonomy): Eukaryota > Metazoa > Chordata > Aves > Cuculiformes > Coccyzidae > Coccyzus > Coccyzus lansbergi. The sequence continues at coordinate 7,693 of JAUMJK010001450.1, read as the reverse complement.
GCTGCTCTGCTGGGATCCAAGTAGGAAGATGCCGTGTCAAAGCAGCAGCAATAGGGCTGGTTGGCAAGAATAACAAAAGCTAAATTGATGGAATTATAAATGAGCCTAGCATGGGAGGGACGGTGTTTTGCAATGCTTTTTATAGTGGAGAAACCATGGTGCTTTAGTTTTCCTAGATTATTTTTTTTTTTTTTTTTACATTTTGTCAGTAAAACTGTAAATGAGACTTGTCCGACATAACTGAGGTTGATCTTTCGGAAGGTGCTGACACTGGTCGCAGGGCATGCCGAGTTGCAGCAGCCTCGCAAAGGCACAGCCCTTGGATGATGGGTTTCCCTCTTCTCTCTGGAGCCCCAGAGCCCCTCAGCCCTGGGCTGGCGCTGAGCAGTGCGGCAGCCCCTCTGATCCATCTGCCTGAGGAGCAGAGCAGCCTCTTGCCAACATCATCTGACTGCAGGGAGACAAGCAGCTGCCAAAGCATTGCCTGATTTTGCCTGGAAAGTCAGTCTTGCCGGCACTGCACAGGGTGAAGGGGTGGCACGAATGGCTGGGTGGTCGACAGCCGACTGACCATGAGCCAGCAGTGTGCCCAGGTGGCCAAGAAGGCCAATGGCATCCTGGCTTGGATCAGAAATGGAGTGACCAGCAGGGCCAGGGAGGTTCTTCTCCCTCTGGACTCAGCACTGGTGAGGCCGCTCCTTGAATCCTGTGTTCAGTTGTGGGCCCCTCAGCACAAGAAGGATGTTGAGGCTCTGGAGCGAGTCCAGAGAAGAGCCACGAGGCTGGGGAAGGGGCTGGAGAACAGGCCTTATGAGGAACGGCTGAGAGAGCTGGGGGTGTTTCTCCTGGAGAAGAGGAGGCTGAGGGGAGACCTCATTGCTCTCTACAACTACCTGAAAGGAGGTTGTGGAGAGGAGGGATCTGGGCTCTTCTCCCAAGGGACAGGGGACAGGACGAGAGGGAATGGCCTCAAGCTCCACCAGGGGAGGTTCAGGCTAGAGATTAGGAGGAAGTTTTTCACAGAAAGGGTCATTGGGCATTGGAACAGGCTGCCCAGGGAGGTGGTTGATTCACCTTCCCTGAAAGTGTTTAAGACACAGGTAGATGAGGTGCTGAGGGACATGGTTTAGTGTTTGATAGGAATGGTTGGACTCGATGATCTGATGGGTCTCTTCCAACCTGGTTGTTCTATGATTCTGTGATTCTGATGCATCCCCAGCTTCCTGCCTGGGTGTCCTAGGCGAGCACCTTGGGATGAACTGTTCAGCTCTCAAGCCCTTTTTCTTGGGAATGGGTGGTCAGTGCCCAAGTGACTCATCTGCATCCAACTCCTTATTTAAACTGGAGTCTTCCCTTTCAAGCTTTGCCTGCTCTGTTAAGCCAAACTGCAGTGTTTCTGGAGAGGCGAAAGGCCCTTCAGTTCCCTGCCCGTATCTCTCTTCTATGTTGCCATCTGTACTTTTTTCCCAAGCAACTATCTCTTCTTCCTCTTAATAGTCCCTTTCATCTTGCATTTGCTGGTGAGAAAAACGTTTCAGCTCACTCAAAGCCAGGATGGAAATATTTCCCAGTATGTTTTTTTTTTCCCCCACACTGCTTTCTGTGGAACCGCTGGCACTTACTCTTTTTGACACCAACTCTTCCTTATGTTCACTTTCTGCTGGTGCCCCTCTTAGAATCATAGAATTACCAGGTTGGAAGAGACCCACTGGATCATAGAGTCCAACCATTGTGTCCCTCTTGCACCAGGCTCTCTTGGACCAAGCTTGGACACCTACTGGATACACTTTCAGGCAGAGATATCTGGTGTGCGCAGGGTGGCTGCAAGAAGGGAGAAAAGGAAAGAGCTGGAAAATATCTCAGAATAAATTGTCAGCTTTTTGACCCACAACTCTGTTGGAGGACTTCCCCAATAGGAGAAGGTTGAGCACCATATTTAGCCAAGAATGGGAAAAATGTATCTCGATCTTTACCTAACTGGAAGCCTCCATTCTCCCGTTGTCCTGTCATCTTCCCCTCACCCAAAGATTTGAAGAAAGAAATGGAAAGAAACAAGAAACTAAAAAAAAAAAAAAAAAATCACTTGAGAAAGTAACTCACAAGCAGGGTGAGTCTACCCACACTTCCTCGAGAGGGGTTACCACTATTTAAAATCACTTGAGAAAGTCACTTACGAGTGGCCCATGACAAGGACCAACAGTTTGAAGCACCAGCACAGGCTGATCCAGTGAAGCAGTGGAGTCTTCATCCCTGGAGATGTTTAAAAAGTATGTAGCTGTGGCACTCGGGGACATGGGTTAGTAGGTTGATGGTTGGACTGGATGAGCTTGGAGGCCTTTCCCCACCTTAATGAGTCTATGATTCTCTAAAAATGTTTAACGATATGAAAATGAGGGTAATGATAAGGTGGAAAAAACTGACAGCGTTTGACTAGTCAGGGTTAGGCAAGTTGAAAAATTTCAGCTCAAATTTAGTGTTTGATAGGACTGGTTGGACTAGAAGATCCGATGGGTCCCTTCCAACCTGGTTGTTCTGTGATTCTGTGAAATACAGTTGTAAAACCAGGCAGGATGAATTTATCCTGTGAAGCATCACTGCTGCTTGTTAATGTAATCACTTATCCAGTTCTCTAAAGCACAGATGAAAATAGCAGTATTTTAATTTAGCAGCCAACATCAAAGCTGTGCAAGTGGAAGGAAGCCGCTGCCTCTGTTTTAGAATCATAGAACAACCAGGTTGGAAGGGACCCATCGGATCTTCTAGTCCAACCATTCCTATCAAACACTAAACCAAGTCCCTCAAGAACTTTTTTTTTTTTGTTTTGCTGGCATCTCTTTTGTCCCATAGTGTAACTTGGAGCTGGTTGGCTTGTACTTTCTGCTGAAACAACCCTATAGACCATAGCAGGATAACAGAACTGGGATGTATATTTGCCCCAAACCAAGTTCTTCTAGGTTCTTATCTCCTCTTCTGTCTCTCCTGTCCCACTGCAGCATGTTCTAGGTGCTGGAAGCAGAACAAGCCGTCTAGAAAGAGCTGAGACCAAACCTGAAATGGTGGGAGAGGTCTCTGCTAGAGAAGCTGGAAAGGAAGGAACGTAAAGAATCATAGAACCATAGAACAACCCGGTTGGAAGGGACCCATCGGATCATCGAGTCCAAGCAGTCCTATCAAACACTAAACCAAGTCCCTCAAGACCTCATCCACCCGTCCCTTAAACCCCTCCAGGGAAGGGGAATCAACCACCTCCCTGGGCAGCCTATTCCAATGACCCTCTGTGTGAAAACCTTCCTCCTAATCTCCAGCCTAAATCTTCCCTGGTGGAGCTTGAGGCCATTCCCTCTCGTCCTGTTCCCTGTCCCTTGGGAGAAGAGCCCAGCTCCCTCCTCTCCACAACCTCCCTTCAGGTAGTTGTAGAGAGTAATGAGGTCTCCCCTCAGCCTCCTCTTCTCCAGGATAAACACCCCCAGCTCTCTCAGCCACTCCTCATAGGTTCTGCAGAAATGTTGAGTTACCTTTAAATATTTATTGCAACATAGAGGGGAAAAAAAAATCAAGCCATGCAACCCGACATACGCTGTGTAGGAGGTGAGTCTTTCACACTTGCATTTGCCCTGTCAGAGAGGGACTCTTCGTCGTATCTGGATCTTCCCAGTTCCAGGTGTCTTCTGCTTCGGGTCCCTGGAGTTTGTTTTGCTGCTGCACCTCATCCTGGCACAGAGTCTTGACTGCCGAGCGAATGTGGATTCAGCTAGCTCTGACCAGCTCTGGCATTTGAAAAAAAAATTAAAAAAAAAAAAAAAAAAAATCCTTTTTCTTCCGCTTGAATTTATCTGCCAGCTGCCTGCAACTCGGGATTTCAGCAGCTCTTGTTATTCTGTTTTCACTTGCCTTGATGTTTACCAGATTGGATTGCTTTTATCTCCATTAACCCCACGTTGCCGTGGAGCCCCCGGGATGGCACACGCTGTGCCTCGGGCTCAGGGTCAGAGCGAAAATAAATAAATAGATGATAAAGCCACCTTATTGAGGAAACGGTGGGGTCTAAAGCGCTGGCCAGAAATAACGCAAGCGCTGATGATCTCCGGGCAGAAAATAGCTAAAAGGCCGAATGAAGGTATTGAAAAATCAAAGCTTAAAATAAATGATAGCTCATTAGGCTAAATCTGAACTCTGCGAAAATACTCGAGCAGATGAAGAGGCTGGTATGAAAATAGTGCTGAGCAGCTGAGGGCAGGACAAGCTGCCCTGATTTTTCTCTGGTCTCTGAAGCTGTATTGCTGTGAAGAATCCTTTTCATTTCTAACCTCGGATACACCTTACACTCAGCCAGATGAGGAGGTCTGAATAAAAACGCATCTAAAAATATGAAGGGGAGATCCTCAGTCTTTAAAGGGCTATTGAGCTATTCTGAACAAACACCTAAGGATCATTTCCCGTCTCCTCCAGTTTGTGGAAATTATCACAGAACAACCAGGTTGGAAGAGACCCGTCGGATCATCGAGTCCAACCATTCGTATCAAACACTAACCCATGTCCCTCAGCACCTCGTCCACCCGTCCCTTAAACCCCTCCAGGGAAGGTGAATCAACCACCTCCCTGGGCAGAGGGGTTGAAGGAAAATTTGGAAGACGAACCGTTATTTTTTAAAAAAGAAAAAACGATCAATCTCAAAAATCTCCATCCTTAATAAAGTTCAATAAAGTGACAGGGGTCAGGACAAGAGGAATGGCCTCAAGCTCCACCAGGGGAGTTTTAGGCTGAACATGAGAAAAAAAAATTTCACAGAAGGGGTCATTGGGCAGTGGTAGAGGCTTCCCAGGGAGGTGGTTGAATCCCCTTCCCTGGAGGTGTTTAAGGTGCAGGTGGATGAGGTGCTGAGGGACATGGTTGAGGAATAGGAATGGTTGGACTCAATGATCCAGTGAGTCTCTTCCGACCTGGTGATTCTATGATTCTATGAAAGGTATTAGGTGCCATCCAGTTCTGGTTAGAAGAACAGGAGTGTGGTTACCTGTCAGGTCAGTGTCTAAGGAAGATTTTAGGGGAAAGGATTGTGAGCAGCCCCAAGGAGAAGGACTTGGGGTTCCTGGGGGATGAGCAGCTCAACATGAGCTTGCAGCTCAGAAACGATAGATGGTTGGTTGACAGCAACTGACCATGAGCCAGCAGTGTGCCCAGGTGGCCAAGAAGGCCAATGGCATCTTGGCTTGGATCAGAAACGGTGTGACCAGCAGGGCCAGGGAGGTTCTTCTCCCTCTGGACTCAGCACTGGTGAGGCCGCTCCTTGAATCCTGTGTTCAGTTGTGGGCCCCTCAGCACAAGAAGGATGTTGAGGCTCTGGAGTGAGTCCAGAGAAGAGCAACGAGGCTGGGGAAGGGGCTGGAGAACAGACCTTATGAGGAATGGCTGAGAGAGCTGGGGGTGTTTATCCTGGAGAAGAGGAGGCTGAGAGGAGACCTCATTACTCTCTCCAACTACCTGAGAGGAGGTTGTGGAGAGGAGGGAGCTGGGCTCTTCTCCCAAGGGACAGGACAAGAGGGAATGGCCTCAAGCTCCGCCAGGTGCTGAGGGACATGGTTTAGTGTTTGGTGGGAATGGTTGGACTCGATGATCCAGTGGGTCTCTTCCAACCTGATGATTCTACGATTCTATGATTTTTGGTGTCGCTGCTACAAAAAATGGAATATTTTGCTTTAAGCTAAAGTATTTATCGGAGTAAGCGTATTTTTGCAAAAGTTAGGCAGAATGTCTGAGCTCCAAAGCAGCAAGAGATGCGACTGAAGTTCATAATGGCATGAAAATGAGTCCTTGGAAAGAAACAGAATGGCCACAACGTTCTGTGAAGATTTATCTATGTGCATGCCAAGTGGGGAACACATTCTGCCCCAGACATGGATGGAGATCGCTCCCTTGGGTTAACCTGGGCTGCTTTGTGAAGCCCCAAAATGAGTCTTAAAGAGTCGATCTGCCAGGATTTTTGGTCTGACAGGTACAAAAAAGTGGAACGTTTTGATTTAACTGGAATATTTTGATTTCAGCTAAAGTATTTATCTGACTAAGTGTATTTTTTTTGCAAGTCAGGCAGAACGTCCAAGCTCCAAAGGAGCGAGAGATGTGACTGAAGTTCATAACGACATGAAAATGAGTCCTTGGAAAGAAACAGAACATTCATATGATTCTGGGAAGATTTATCCACATGCCTGGAAGTGGGAGACGCGTTCAGCTCTTGTCTGGCTGCACAGGGAGACCATTCTCGCTACGCCCAGGGTGGCACTGAAGGATCCTTGCTTTGGGAAGCTCCAAAATGGGTCTGAGAGAGCTGCTTTGCTGGCATTTTTGGTGTGATCGATACAAAAACTGGAATAAGTTGATTTCAGCTATAGTATTCACCCGTGGGAGTGTATTTTTTGACAGCCAAGCAGAGTAGTCCATCTCCTCAGCCCATACGTCCTGCCAGAGCAAGGGGGGAGCAGCTCTTTCCCCTTCTTCATCTGTCCCGTCTCCTCTTCCTCCTCTCCCCCTTTTCTTCCTCCTGTCCCCCCTCTCCTCTCCTTGCTCCCCTCTTCCTCCTCTCCCCTCTCTACCCATCCTCCTGTCCCCTCTCTCCTTCCTCCTCGCCTCTCTTCCTCCTCTCCCCTTCTCTCCTCTCAACTCTTCCTCCTCTCCCCTCACTCCTCTTCCCTCTCTACCCATCCTCCTCTCCCCCTTCTCTTCTTCCTCCTCTCTCCTCCTCTCCCCCTCTTCTTCCTCCTCTCCCCTGCCTCCTCTTCCCCCTTCACCCCTTCCTCCTCTCCCCTCTCTACCCATCCTCCTGTCCTCTCTCTCCTTCCTCCTGTATCCTCTTCCTCCTCTCCCCTTCTCTTCTTCCTCCCCTCCCCCTCTCCTGTTCCTCCTCTCCCCTCACTCCTCTTCCTCCTCTTCCCCTTCTTTCTCCTCTCTCCTCCTCCTCTCCCCTCCCTCCTCTTCTTCCTCCCCTCCCCTCTTCCTCCCCTTGCTCCTCCTCCTCCTCTCCCCATCCTCCTCTCCCCCTCTCCCTCTCTTCTCCCTCCTCTCTCCCTTTTCTTCCTCCTGTCCCCCTCTCCTCTCCCCGCTCTCCTCTTCCTCCTCTCCCCTTTCTCCTTTCCCCTCTCTACCCATCCTCCTGTCCCCTCTCTCCTCCCCCCCTCCCCCCTCTTCCTCCTCTCCCCCTTCTCTTCTTCCTTCTCTCCCCTCACTCCTCTTCCTCCCCTCCCATCTCTCTTCTTCCTCCTCTCTCCTCTCTCTTCTTCCTCCTCTCCCCACCTTCTTTCTCCTCCTCTCCCTTCTCTTCTTCCTCCTCTCCCCTCTCCTCTCCCCCTCTCTCCCTCTCTCCTCTCCTCTCCCCTCTCTCTCTCTCCTCTCCCCCTTCTCTCTCTCCTCTCCCCTCTCTCCCCTCGTCCCCACCTCTCTCCTCCTCTCCTCCTCTCTCCCCTCTCTCTCCTCTCCCCTCTCTCTTTCTCCTCTCCCCCCCCTCTCCTCTCCCCTCTCTCCTCTTCCTCCCCTCTCTCCACTCCCCTCTCTCTCTCCTCTCCCCTCTCTCTCTCCTCTCCCCCCCTCTTCTCTCCCCTCTCTCTCTCCCTCTCCCCCCTCTCTCTCTCCTCTCTCCCCTCTCTCCTCCCCTCTCTCTCTCCTCTCCCCCCTCTCTCTCTCCTCTCCCCCATCTCCTCTCCCC
>JAUMJK010001449.1:0-73378 GCA_033558105.1 Coccyzus lansbergi | reverse complement strand
GTATCCCATTTCCTAACAAACCAGGGAAGGTGTTTCCTTTTTCTGTAACAAACTGGGGGGTGAATTGTGTGCTTTTACCATAACAGATTAAGGAAATGAGCTGGTTTTCTGTAATAAATTGTGACAGGGAAAGTGTCCTCCCCCTCCTTTGCCCCCCCCCCCCCCCCAGAGTAAAATGCCTGCTTTTTCCATAACAAATTAGGGCGAAAAACATCTGCTCTTCCCCAAATGAAATGGGAGAAGGGTCTCCATTCTCCACAACGAACTAGGGGAAGAGTCTGCTTCTTGCACTTTTATGCTTTTTGCACTGATTCCTTTCCCCGAGGGCTGGACGGAGGGTGAGGCCTCCCCTCTCTCACAACGAGGCGCACGGCGTCCGCCGCCATTTTGTTTGTAGCCAATCGCGGGGGCCGCGAGGCGCGCGCGGTGCATTGTGGGCCGCGCGAGCCGCGCCGCCTTTCCCCCTCTGCCAGTCCCTGCGGCGGCGGCCGCGGTGCATGGTGGGTAGGGCGAGCCCCGCGCGCGCGGGGCATTGTGGGCAGGCGCGAGCCCGCGCCGCCATTTTGTCTCTGTCAGTCCCGGCGGCGCGGGCGGTTGGGGAGGAGAAAAGCGGCGGCGTTCGGCGAGGGGAGGGGTCGGGGGGGCTACCCGGCCACAAGAGGACACGATGATATCGGCCGCCCAGCTCCTCGATGAGCTCATGGGCCGGGATAGAAACCTGGCCCCGGATGAGAAGCGCAGCAACGTGCGGTGGGACCATGAGAGCGTGAGTGCGGCGGGGCCGCCTCTCCCCTCCCTCCATCCCTCCCTCTCCCCGGGCAGGGCTGGGCTTGGGCCGCGGCGGCTGCGGCCCCGGGACACCCGGGAACAGACGGGGAGGGAGGAGGATTCGCAGTAACCAGGCTCTGCGAGTCACTCTGCGAGCTGGGAGCAGAGAGTGTTTGGGTTCCGCGGTGGTGGCCACGCAGCGTCCGTAAAGGGGAGCAGGGGCCGCGGTGGCCGAGCCCTCCCGTCGGGAGAAAGGATCCTCTGCTGTGTTCAGTTCTGGGCCCCTCAGCACAAGAAGGATGTTGAGTCTCTGGAGCGAGTCCAGAGAAGAGCAATGAAGCTGGTGAAGGGGCTGGAGAACAGGCCCTACGAGGAGCGACTGAGAGAGCTGGGGATGTTTATCCTGGAGAAGAGGCTGAGAGGAGACCTCATTACTCTGTACAACTCCCTGAAAGGAGGTTGTGGAGAGGAGGGAGCAGGGCTCTTCTCCCAAGGGACAGGGGACAGGACGAGAGGGAATGGCCTTAAGCTCCACTAGGGGAGATTTAGGCTTGAGATTAGGAGGAAGTTTTTAACGGAAACGGTCATTGGGCATTGGAATAGGCTGCCCAGGGAGGTGATTGATTCCCCTTCCCTGGAGGTGTTTAAGGCACAGGTAGATGAGGTGCTGAGGGACATGGGTTAGGGTTTGATAGGAATGGTTGGACTCAGTGATCCGATGGGTCTCTTCCGACCTGGTTCTATGATTCTAGCACCCGCCTGTGTGATTCTGCTTTACTGACTCGAAGCCTGCTGGTTTTTGCGGAGGCAGGCGAGACAGATGTTAGGAGTTTGGAAAACAAGTGTCCCTGGATCTGTTCCCGAGTGTGGCGCTGGGGAAGGGAACAGGAGTGTGCAGGCACTGGCTTAGGAGGCTGCAGCACAAGGAAGAGCTGTGAGACTTTAGAAACTGAGGATTTTGCTAAGAAAAGTTTGATTCGCCTTCAAAAGGTTCAAATTCAATTCAAAAGGTTGACTCGTCTTCCCAGGAGCGGTTTAAGGTGCAGGTGAATTAGGTACTGAGGTGCATGGTTTAGAGATTGATAGGAATGGTTGGACTTGATAATCTGATGGGTCTCTTCCAACCTAGTGATTTTATGATTCTTCTGTTGCTTTCTAATTCAAAGGCGTTTTGCAGCTTCGAGGGGGTGGGGTGTAGCGTAAACAGTGCTGGTGTTTTGTAGTGCTTCTCTATGTTGTTACTGTGGCGGTTCATTAATTTTCTGCAATAAGCAGCTCGAACAAGATTATTGTTGTTGTTATGGATTGGAGCTTTTCTCTAGCTATGGTTGAACTCCGATCATAGAGTAGTTTGGGTTGGAAGGAAATTTGATAGGAATGGTTAGACTCGATGATGCAGTGGGTCTCTTCCAGCCTGGTGATTCTGTGATTCTATGAAATTTAAAGATTATCCAGTTCCAGCTGTCCCAGTAGAATTAATGATTGATGACTTTTAGCGGCATCTGTTGTAGTTGTAAGCTGTTTCGCAAAAGATCAGTGGTAATCACAAAGTTCTGTAGCTGCTTCTTTGGGAGAGATGAACATCCCAGAAATAAGTTTTTCCTTCATTTACGATATATTTTCTTAGTTACAGTATAAGTTAAAAGAAATGCTGCAGTTACAATAGTTCATTTATTACCTGTGTGACTGAGATTTTTGTGGTTTAAGCTCCAAAATGCATTTAATTCCTCCCTCCTTCCCTTAACATTTTTTGGGATGTTGTTAAATTGGGAGGAGGAAGAAACACTTGCTGTCCTACATTGCATCTGAATCGTAGAGGTGGGAATTTCATATCTTCGATCGAGAGTTTTGTTATTTCAAAGATGGCTGATGCATGTTTTGTCTTATCTCCTTGTCTGAGATAAGGACAAATACTTGTCTGGCCTTAGGCTCTAGAAGTGCAAGGAGCTTTCCTCCCTCTGGAAAAGTACTGCTTAGAAGCTGTGCGTGTCAGGAGGAATTAGTGAGTTCAGGAAGTTTTCAAGTCCTTCTTAATGTCTTTCTATGTTTCTCTTATTAACCGAAAGCCATTACTCAATTAGATATTCATTACTTGTTTTCTGCTGCTTCCCAACTCAAAATAAGGAGGAGTTGTTAGTTTTCTGAAGTAGAAAGTAAATGGTTTGAGGCACTAGTGTTCGTGCAGAGCAAACAGATAATGGGATTGCTTTGGTTTATTTCTTAAGGTGAGAAAGGTTGGGAGGTGATTTGTTCTCTTTAATCGCATCCAATGAACTTTCTTCATCTTCAAAAAGGATTTTTTCAGTTTTGGGCCAGAGAGATTGACCACAACCACAGGAATCTGTCTCTGAGCTGTTGTTCAGTTTTGGGTCTCAGAAACAGGGCCTTGTCTCTTCTTCCTGGTCCCCCTTTGACACCTGAGGAAGCAGGAGAGCAGCCCTGTTCCTGAGGGCAGTGGGAAATTCACAGGCTTAGGCTTGAGCCTTCAGCCTTGCAGGAGCTGTTTCTGCTTTTGTTTATTAAGTTTATGGGACCGTAATTAAATGCAGCCTCTCTGAAAGGAACGTTTCCATAGATTACTGTAGTCTGCTGATGAGTTCGTAAACAAATAAAATGTTTCCGTTAAACTTGCTGCACTGCATAAAGATAAAATTTGCAATGCTGATTTGTTTTAAAAGACAGGAAGTGCAGATGAGTTCAGACAGTAATATTAATTCATCTGTGTGGCTGCTGGGTTGCTTTTCAGATGAAGTATATATGTTAATGTCATCTTTTCTAAAATTAGACAGAGGTCAATGCATAGCTTTTCAATGTAAGCGTGTTGTACTGGTACCAAAGTTTAGAATTTTGTGTCGTGGTTCAGCAGGTTTAGATATCGGAGATTATCAAAACAAGTTCATCTCTGTTTTTCTTTTGAGTTGTAGCTTGCATCCAGGGAATATCAAAAAATATTTGGAAGATGCAGTGAAATACAACATAGAAGTAGCTCATTCTGAAGGTGCGGGAGCAGAGTGATAGCTGGGAACTTGCAGTTCTAATGGAACATGTTGATTGTGTTTTGTAAAGTCTTTTGTAGAGCTCAGGTTCTTGGACATGACTAAAGGCTTTAATCTCAAAGAATTGGCATCCTGCTTGCTGTATATTCTGTACTGTGGTGTTTCCTTAGATGATCAGTTCTAGTTCTGCCATAAAGGCTTTCTGGGTTTTGTGGAGGTGATTATTAGTATCGTATATTTTAGTCTTTCTGCTCACTGTCACATCCATAGACAAAGTATATCTCTGGAACAGCAGCTTCATTGATTCACGCATTCTCACTCTAATATGCTACTTGTCCAAACCAAGTTCATGTGGAAGTAATTGCACAAGAGTTTCGAGCCTGTTCTGTAGCAGAAGCAAGCCCAGCACTGACTGCTTGCGCTTCATGCAGCGCTTGGAGGTTGTGGCAATTCCTGCAAGTGTTTCCGGATGGTGTGGAGGGTTGGGGAGCTGTGATGGACAAGTGGCAGTGAGCAGTTCTCTGATTGGAATGCAGTTTCTCAAAATGCTGGTTTTGTATTTAAAATATGATTTGATGGTATTGGCTGTTTATGATGTGTTACACTGTTTTTTCATGGCAAAGACCTAAATTGGTTTGCAGTAGTGATACAGAGCTGTCAATTGTTTGTTTAGGAAAGCTTTGACTTGCTTCACAGCTTCCAGAAGAGGTAGCCATTCCTGTCAGCTCTGTGGCAAAGGATGCTGCTTTTCCACCTTCAAGAGATTTCAGGGATTCGTGAACTTGAGATGTTCCAAGTATTTGTCTGTATTTGTTCCAGTGTTTTAGCCACTAATCTTGCTGTAATAGATTGACAGTAATATTCCTTTCTGTTCCACCTTCTTGGTAGCAGAGGCATCGGAGTAATTTGGCAGTAAGGAAAAAGTGCTTGTTACCTACATAGGTAAATATCTGAACTGAATTGCTTGTAGCTCCATTTTTGCGACTAGGGAATGCTTTTCCTTGTAACTCCTGACTTTATCCAAGCACTGCACTCAGCAAACTGTGGAGGAGTTAGTGCCATTTGAAGCGTATCACCTCCGTTCAGCCCTTAAGTGGCTCTGTGATGCCTCAGCCGTTTCTTGGCCCTTTCTGTTCTAATTCATCACGGATCACGGTGAGTGCAGGTAGGTGATTGGCACCTCCAGCCTGTCGAGGCGTGTGTGCCTCACCGTGATGTTGAGCCAGAGCGATACCTTTCAGGGCAGCTGCAGGATTTGCTCAAGTAGTTTTTCTGTTGAAGCAAAATCAGTTGAAGATCATAATCAATGAGGTATGAGAGAAGGAGAAAATTGCTCCAGACACATGAGTCTGAACCACTCTAGTTTAAGTGTTTCTCTGCAGGCTGCCTCTTAGGATGGAATGTTAAGGAATTAACCAGGGGTATCACAGCATCCAGAACTAGTTAGGAGAAATGTACTGCAGCTTTTCAATGTGGGGTTTGTTGTTGGGGTTTTTATATATAAATAATTAGAACAACGTGTGACACATGTTTAAACTGCTTATTTTAATACTGGTCACTACAGTTTTTGGCTGTAACCATCAGTTTGTAAGAGGAGACTTTTTTCCCTAGCAGTGCTGCTTCATAGAATCACTTTAATAATTTGTGGTGTTGTGTTGTTTTCCTTTTCCTTCATCATACTTCTGCCTCTAAGAACTTTTCTCTTGCTCCTTTTGTTGACAGTTGTTTCAGAACTGTTACAGGCCAGTTTGCATAGTTTTTGAGGTGTTACAAGAGTTTCTACAATTCTTTTTATAGTGTCATCCAGTCAGACCACTATTAGCGTGCTGTGTGGTAGGAAGTTGTCTAATCCGTCCCTGAAACTTCTCTGGAAGTGCCTTTTCACTGACCCTAAAACTTGGATGTGAGGATGAGAACGTGGAAGAGAAGGTAGAGAGAAATTCCATTTCTTTTGACTTGTATGGGAGTTTATCCCAGAAACTGCTCCCTTGAAACAGCTTGAAATCAAAACAAGGGATATTGCTGCTTTCAGGGAAGAGAACAGATTCTGGAAACAAATTTTGTCCAATAACTTTCTCCTTGCTTCCTGAGAAGAAAAACGTTTGTGATTTCGAGTGGTGATTTCTTCACTATTCTTGATAAGTGTCTTCAGATCAGTGCCATAGTGTCCTAGCCTTGGTCCTGGGAGAAGTATTAGTTACATAACATCTTTTTGAGTGTGTGTGTTTTTCCTGTCCATGGCTTGTTAGTGGAAAGCTTGGTTGTTTTTCTGTGTGATCTGCAAAGGAATCAGGCCAACATGTAACTCCGATAGTCTGATTGTAGTTTGGCTGATCTAATTTGATCAACTGGTGTCACAGACTTTTAGGGAGGTGTTGGTCTGGGGTAGGTTTGGGGTCTTCCTCCTCACCTCAACTTGTTAAAATACTTCATGATGCATCTTAGGTAATAACATGTCGCAAGTCTTCGTGTGTGAGAGATCAGATCCAGCCTGTAAAACGCAGTAGCAGTTATTAGGTTTGCTGAATATTAGAAACTGATGTTACACAAAGGTGATGTTAGAGGAACAACCAGGCTACTTTTTGGATTGGTACTTCAGTTAATGGTAGTCAGTGTGAAGGGGAAAAGTCTGACGAATTAGTTACTTAATATGGCTTATGAAATTACGGGTGCAAGTATTTCTGAGTGTATCTTTTTGGCTCTTGTGATGGACAGATGGGAGATATTTCTGTGTATGAACTTTGAGAACTGACCAACTTGACCAGCTAAGCCCATGCTCATGGGTAAGGGTGAATAATCTTTCTAACAAAAGCTGGTTTTATTCCATCATATGCTAAGTATTTACTGGCCTGGCTATTGGATTGGCTTTTTCCTAACTTCCTGGTGGTATTTTTTTGTTATCATAAAGAACCTGACTTGCTAGTGTAAAAATAGGCTACGTCGAAACAAAACAAACCCTTTTTTAGTTGGCAGGAAGCCAGGTTAGAATGAATGCCTTCTGTGTCTGCCTTAAAAGATGCACAGCGTCTCTGCATGTTGTTCTGGAAGTAGGGATTTTCAAAAGCATTGGAATGGGGAAGCTTTGGGATCGTTACCATGTGTGTTCTGAAGTCTTTGAATGGTGATCAGAATCCTTGAGGGCAGTACCTGAGCTTAGAACTCTGATGCCTCTGTTCTCTCAGCCAGGAGCACTGAAGAGATGGAGGCTGAACACAAAGCCACACAGACAAGCTAAAAGGAATTCGCTTCTATGGTTCCTTTGCAGACATCCACGCCCTCATAGGTTTTCACGGTTCAGGGATTTGGCAGCAACTTTTATTAGTCCGATCTGCTTTAATTCCTTTGCAACTATCAAACATCGCATCGTATTTACAAATAGGTGACACTTTCCTGCACTCTTAAATTAAGAAATCCCATCGTTGCTGTGGGTGCTGTCAGGGTTTGGGTATTTTGTCGTTAAGATGCACCTTGCAGCACTTTCTGCACTAGGATAGCAGGGATGTGTGCGTAAAATACACAGAAATTTTGCAGTGTGCACAGGGGGTTTTACACTGTATTTTAGGAAATAGGAGTGTATGCCTAAAATTGCCAATTCACGAGGAAAAAATGATGCCTGTTTCTTCTTTCTCCTCTGCCAGGTTTGTAAATACTACCTTTGTGGCTTTTGCCCCGCTGAATTATTTACAAATACCCGTTCTGATCTAGGTAAGTTTAAGCCTTGTCATTTTTATTCACTTCTATGTAGTTGCAATTGAACTTTGGTTTGCAAACTGCATTTGAATCGTTTGATGCTTGGTCAGAACACTTTGTAAGTGGTATAGTATGTTAAGAGCAATGTTTATTCCATATCCTACCTCTATAAGTGAAAAAACTTTATTTTTTTATATTTTATCTCTTACAGCTAAATTTATTGTGTGGGAAGGGTTTTTCTCCTGAATTGTTGGCTGCTAATTTGACTTTCTCTGCCTCAGCAGGGTTTTAACTTGATTTTGTGTGTCTGGTTTTGAGCTTCTTTCCTGTAGAGTCTCAGTTACTGTAATAGGCATTGCTGAAGGCCCTGTCTGTATAAGCAGTAGCTTTCCAGCAATGGTGTGGATGACGTGTAGTTTCGGGATGGTAACCAGGAAAAACGGGCTGCTGATCTTGCATTACTTTCCAAGTCCATTGAAAATTTGAGATTTCAATGTAACTGCCTTCATGGACTCAGGCCACGTGTCCTCATTTTACTCTCTAAGATCAACCGTTTTTGGTTGCCAGTTCTTCAATGCAAAGAATGCTCCCTGGAGCTTAGAAAGTGCTTGCTGAAATTACCCTTCATACTTAATTTTTACTGTTTGGTTGTTCGGAGGTTGTAGTTTTGTTTAAGACCCCAGGTGTTTAAGGTATTATTTTGATCATGTAGTTTCACCTACTTAGAACCTGATCTGGAAATTCTATTTTATAAGAAGGCATTGTCATTCATAATCTTCTTTGGTTTTATAATTGCTAAACAACGTCAATGCTCTTCTTTAATGTGTCTGTAAAACTCCAAGTAAAGGAAGCAGAAAAGCAGGCACCAAAGTCCCTGAGAAGTGCTTATAGCCTTATTCAATCGCAGTGAACAAACAAATGCTGATGGAGGGTGAATACAGCTTTCAAGACCGCAAACTTCAACTTTTTCTGTGGTGTTTTTTTTTAGGTCCTTGTGAAAAAATTCATGATGAAAATCTACGTAAACAGTAAGTATGTTAGTTGATCTGTTAAATGCAAACAGTGTTTCTAGTGTGCGTGATGTTTTGTAAAAGCAACCCAACCATGAGAAACTAATTGCTTTTTGATTTACATGTATGATATTCTCTTACCTTGAGCAAGAACTTGTACCACTGCAGGTTTATTTTTCATGTATTATGGAGTGATGTAAGCTTTCATTCTTAAAATATTTTCCCAGGTACGAGAAGAGCTCTCGGTTTATGAAAGTAGGCTATGAGAGAGACTTCTTGCGCTACTTACAGAGCTTACTTGCAGAGGTAGAGCGCAGGATTCGGAGAGGCCATGCTCGTTTGGCACTGTCACAGAACCAACAGTCTTCTGGGGTAAGTCTGGAAGGATCATTTTGGGCTTGTTCTCTTTACCTTGTCTCTTTGGGTAAAATATATTGTTCTCCAGAGGAATACAATTAGATAAGTCTCTTCATCTGTTAGCCTGTGGGTCGCACCTAGCCATAAGGGGCAAGGTGAGCGGCTGCTCAAGATTCCCTCACTGTTCTCCCCGTCTCTGTTTGCTCAGAATCAGTATCTGTTCTCCACCCTGGAATGCTGATCCTGCCAAGTATTGTCTTTGCCCTGTAGACCTCAGCTTACCTTCCTTCTGTATCGTGAGGATATTTCTGAAGTCGGCAAGTGCTGCTTCTGTCACAGCTGATGGGCAGCAGCCTCTCTCTGCTCCAGCACCGTCGCTGGGTGGGATTGCCAGAGAGACACAGGAGTCTTTCTTTCTCAGTTCCAACCTGTGTACTAGGCAGCTTTTGCTGAAAAGTAGCAAATTTGAAGTCAAATTTGGGTGTCTGCAAAGATACGCAATAGCTACCTTTCAGTTCCAGAGTTTAAATTTAGAACTTGGAGTTCAGATGTCTTAGCTTTTATGGGCCAGGGCCTTGAACGCTTTTGTTGGTTTAGGAGGAATTAGTGCGACTAGAACTTGCTTCGCTCAGCAGGAGTGGAGTAAGCTGTGGCAAGGGTTTTATGTTAGAGTAGGCTGGTGTTAGTAGGTCTTCATGGGAGAGGAGCAGGAAGAGGTTATTCCTGAAGTGTCTCTGGAATATGAGAAGACATTTGTGTTATTTTTAAGTAAAACTAAACAATCCACTTGCACTCTTTGGCAGGGAGCGGGACCTACTGGCAAAAACGAAGAGAAGATTCAGGTCTTAACTGACAAAATTGATGTACTTCTACAGCAGGTGAGGTTTTTTTTTTTTACCCTCAGTAGGAGAGATCTCTTGCTTCTACTACTTGATCAAAAATTACAGTAGAATTTTTCAATCGTCCTTTAGATTGAAGAGCTGGGTTCAGAGGGGAAGGTGGAAGAGGCGCAAGGAATGATGAAACTTGTTGAACAGTTAAAGGAAGAGAGAGAATTGCTGAGATCTACAACTTCAGTAAGTAACGTGGCTGTAGTTCTGTCAGATTTACTTCAGACTTGGGTGCAACGGTGTCATTCCTGTTTTATTTCTAGAAGTTCATGCCTGTTGGAAGCAATATTGTTTGTATCCAATATATTGAAATTCCAGTGTATTTCTTGTAAGCAACAGCAAATTAAATTCACCACCATCATGTTATATAGAAGCCGAGCATTCCTTCTTTGTGTTTCTTCATGGAAAGTTTTAGCCTTGTCATTCCTTGAGCCTTATGTCAAGGTTATTCTAAACCTCTTCACCGCACTGGCTTCTGGATAAAAATTCTCTTTTGCTTTACTGAATATTTTTCTTTTGCAGACTATTGAGAGCTTTGCAGCCCAAGAAAAGCAGATGGAAGTTTGTGAAGTTTGTGGAGCGTTTTTAATTGTAGGAGATGCACAGTCCAGGGTAGATGACCACTTGATGGGAAAGCAGCACATGGGTTATGCCAAAATAAAAGCTACTGTAGAAGATTTAAAAGTAAGCAACTCTCCAGTTATTTAACCTAACAAAGTGCTTGGAAGCTTCCTGTGCTAAACAGAAGTCTGTCCAGTTTCTCAGGGGGGTCATATACTCTGAAGATGGTGTATAAAAATTAATTCCACTGTGTGTTTAGTGCTGTACTTGTATTCTTTGTTATGCATAGTTATACCAGGTGTAAGCAAAGATGTAAATTCAGGTTGGAATTTTGTATGGAATGTCATGTGAAAGAATGTCATGTGACCTCTGTTCTTGTGAGAATGATGAGCAAAAAAGACGAAGGGTTTCCATTTCTGGTATTTTAGAAAGGGTTTCTACGTCAGCCATCCTGTGGGGGGAAGAAAAGCCCTGAAATATTTGAAAAACTTAAGCTTCTGCATTCTCAGAGTGTATGAACTCAGTTAGATGGAATGATTTGTCTTGAGGAGCTTTCGTTTAATCCAGCAAACTTCTTTTGAAGGAAAAGTTACGAAAAAGAACAGAAGAACCTGACCGTGACGAGAGGTTAAAAAAAGAGAAACTAGAACGAGAAGAGAGAGAGAAAGAGAGGGAGCGGGAAAGAGAGGAGCGGGAAAGGAAGAGACGACGTGAAGAAGAAGAAAAGGAAAAAGAGAGGGCTCGTGATAGAGAGAGACGTAAAAGGAGTCGCTCACGGAGCAGACATTCGAGCAGAACATCTGACAGAAGGTGCAGCCGTTCGCGAGACCACAAAAGGTCAAGAAGCAGAGAAAGAAGGCGAAGCAGGTTGGTGGGTGTGCACATATGCATGTGTCCGTGTGTGTGTTTTCACGTAAAATACTTCTCAAAACATAAAAAATCTCGATCTGTTGGTCTGGGTCCCATCACTGAATTGTTGGCATCACTGTTCTTGTTCCTAAGTGAAGTCATGCTTGGCTGGTTCTGAGGATAAACATATTTTGCTTGTGCACTGTTTTCTCTCCATTTTGGGAAACAGATGACACCGTTGTGGTGGAAGTGGTCTTAGGAGGGACCTTTGAGTAGACAGATGCTCACAAAGAACAAGGTCTTGTTTCGTTTAGTCCTTAATTTGCTTTTTAATTCGTAGTAGTGGATATTTTTAAGCTCCGTGGTTGAATGTTTGAGTAACTGAAGAAGGCAATGTGAGGCCAAGTCTCATGTACTTAGAAATATTTATATACACTGTGCTAAGGCTTGTTTTAAATGTCTATTTTTCTGGAAATATTCAGTGTATTAAAGCAGCAATATACTGGCTGACATGTACGTTTTTGTCATTTTCTCTGAACATTAAGGAGTCGTGACCGAAGAAGAAGCAGGAGTCACGATAGATCAGAAAGGAAACATAGGTCTCGCAGTAGGGACAGGAGACGATCAAAAAGCCGGGATCGGAAATCCTACAAGCACAGAAGCAAAAGCAGAGAGAGAGATCAAGACAGGAAGTCGAAAGAAAAAGGTATGTTTGTGTGAAGACTGAGTTTGCATCAAATCCTGAAAGCAACCTTTCCTTAAAACCTCCAAAGCTCTTAAATCTTTCAGGGAGTGACTGGAAGTTCCTAGCATCCCATCAGAGCTGGTTTATAATCTGTAGATGTTGCTGTTAACAGGTTTAAAGCATTTTGTTGGTTCCATTTACTGTTAATACACGTGTGTGCATATGTACACCCCAGCGTCCACCTCTTCTCTGTTACAGTAGTTACTAAAAGCTCACTGCTTTGTTTGTCAATTAAGTATGGGAGGATTTTGATGTATTTTAAGACCATGAGTGAATATCTTCTGTTCCTACCTACTGCAGTTGCCCTTTGCCAGCACAGTTCTGTGGGAGATCAGTAGCTGCTTTTTCACCTGTACCATCTATCGCTTCTCTGCACAATTGTATTTCCTTTATTTTCCTTTAACTGTGCTTTAAGTTTTTTTCTTATCTATGAATGCAATCCCAGATCACTCTGGCAGGATTTGTGTAAGGCTTTAAATTCCAGCTTCACGCCCTCTCCCCAGTCTCCTGCTCTTCCCTCCACCCTTTCCCCTATTGATTTTGGTGGTGGTACTGGTGTGATTTAAATGAAGAGGGATTTGCTCTGTCAGTGTTCAGGTGAGTCTGGAGGGAATGTCGTGTGAGTCCTTGGAAGGCTTTTATAGCAGTACCTGCCACGTGCACGGTGACTCACTGCTTTGTCAAAGGCTGCTCTTGGGAAGCTTTGCCTTTAGGATTCAAAGAGTTAGAGAGAGAACACTACACATATCCACATTCTCTGAAAAGGTATTAACTGGCTGTGAGTGTTAAATTTTCCTTTTAAAAGTCTCGGTGCTTCTGGAGGAATGTAATAGTGCCTCCTGACTTAACCTGCTGGCTCTGGGGTGCTGACTCATGTCCCGTCTGGAACAGCCGCTCCATAGTTAGAACCGACTGCCAGGAATGGACACAACACTGTTGTGTTCCTAAGGTACCTCTGAGGTTCTGCGGAATGCAAGGTGCTACGTGCATGTTCCTGGATCGCACAGGCCTCTTAGTTCTACCCTCTCTTCTCCCTATTTATCCAGCAGATTAGTTCCCAAAGTGCTGGCAATGCTTCGTGTATTTTTCTTGCCCGACTTCCTTGGCCCATTTGAATTTTTCTGGTTTAGACTGCGGTGCATCTCCAGTATTGATTCTCCTGTTTTTGCCTTGCCCTCTATAAACCAGCAAGGTTTTGCTGCTGGCTCTTTGGCAGGGGGACTGGCGCACAGTGTATCAGCTTGAGCTCAGTACTGCAGCCTCTCTCTGTCCTTTTATTACTTTATTCCTACCTGATACTGTGCATTTTATTTTCCTCCTTAATGAACAGATTTCTGATACTTGGTCAAGAATGTCTCATTCACTGTTCTGTGTGTAACAATGCATATAAATATGTTCTTACTCTTTCAAATTTGGTCTGATTTTGAGCTCAGTGGCTTTTCGGCTCTTTCCTCAATCATTCCATAAACAGAGGAGCTAGTGAACTTCCTGCAGCACCTCGATATTTTTAGTTTTAACTTGACTGATTTCCTTGCTGGCTGTTTCATTTGCTGCTTGCTGCTTTCTTCCTCCAGCAGCGAGAACAGTGAGGTGATGCTATGAGCTGTGATGAAAATTCCACCTGGGAAAATAATTTACTTTTTTTGCCTACGTAATTATAACCTTTATAGAAACACCAGTCGGCCTTAGAGCAGGACTGTAATGCTGGAGATGTTTGTGTTCCCTTCACTGGGAAGATAATAAGAAAAGAAGGGGAAAACCCCAAACCTGTAGTATTTAACAAATTGGCATTGGATTTGTATGATGAAGCTGTAAACAGCATTACAGCCTCATGCTTGCAGTGTGGTGTGGGCTGAACAGCTTTGGAGCATCACATACTGAAGTGTGTGGCTGGCAATCTGCACACAAAGAAGTCCGGTAGAAGTTAAGTCTTAATTTACACTACTCCATTGGGAGTATTTGCCTCAGAATTCGATTGTCTTTGTGTCCATCGTTATAAAAGCAAGCAGCAAAGGCCTGGCTGTACCTCCTCACAGGAGTGCCTTTTGTCTTGAAATCTCGAACTGCTTTCTAAACATGAATTGTCACAGGGAAGAAGCCAGGCACAGTGGCCCAAGGCTTGCCTACCTTTATACTTCATATTAGCACTGTACTTCAAAAATTCAGAACTCCTGGTTTCCTGTTCACTGAAATAGTGTGAAATTCAGTGACCTAGCAAGACTGTCAGGGGGAAAAAAGCATATGTAGAAATGGAGACCCTTAACTTCTAACTCAAGTTGGCGGAGCAGGGATGCATTTGCTGAAGGAGGGAGCCTGCCAGCCATAAGCACCTGCTGGGTTCCCTTAAGCTGAGGCTTAGCTGAACACAGCTGCTGTTCCTGTAAGCCAACTGCAGAATAGGGGAGATAAGTGTTCGAGTGTTATTTTGGAAAAAGCAGAGACCCGTTGTGCCAGTAGCTTATTTTTACAAGGTGGTGTTAATTCTGGGATGGGCCTCAACGTGGCCCTTCAGCTTCCTTAATTGGGATTCATCTATTTGTATCAAAATACTAATACCTGTGATTGTGTTTTGGTGTTAGCGATTAAACCTCAGTAAATGTCAGAACACCCACATCCTCAGTAACACTGGATATTGTGTTTGACTGATTATTTTGCATTCTCTGAACACTAAAACCGTTCACATTACCTTGGTAAGAATCCTCACAAATTTCATCTCGGTTGCACAATAAACTCAGTCAGAAAAATGTGCATGTGTCAAATTGGGAAGCCAAGTCAATGTGTGATTGTACCTAATAGATCACAGCTGGAATGCTAGACACAGTTGCAACAGCCAGCTAATTGTGTGTGCTTTTAATGAAAGAAACCTTGGAAATGCAGTGGAGGAACGGAACCACTTGCAGGTACTCCTGGGGCAGAAAGAAGTTCAGTTGTTGCGCTATTTGTTGAATACACTTTCTCGGTTCTGCCTGGCAAACTGAAGGTTTGCTGTGGTAAAACCGTTTTGGTTTTAAAGTTTTTAGAAGAGTCTCATCTTTCCTAACGCAGTTTAATAGCAAATTTTAAAGAAAATTCCTTTTCCAAAAATGACTTTTTCCTGACCAAATCCAAGAAACACACAAGCCAGCTCACCCCCCTGCACACTGCACATCCATAGGGCTATTAAGATCTACCATATCTACATAGGACAGAAGATAAGATTATTGGGCTGACTACTAGTCCTCTGCGGGGAAACAAGACTACTATTCCTCAGTGGATCTACGGGTGCATCGGAGATACCTTTAAGACTCAAAAAGAAGACTTTTTAACAAGGTTAGTTAGAGTGCAATCGACCTGCGGAGTCGCCAAACCGAGGGCAGACAGGTACCAAATGGTTAGTGCTGAAGTTAGCTTTGACATCGCTGCGGGCTTCCCCCAGGCACCGCGCGCTGGATGTGCTGCTGCAGACCACACCTCAGGGGTAGCGTTCGTTAGGCAGTTGCCCTCGTTTCGGGGTGGGGGCTCTACCCCTCCCTTTGGTGGCCTGTTTTAAAACAAAGAAGTTGGGATGTTGCTTCTCCTTAAAGCATAATTTCTGCTTTGTCTTGTGGAATACACAAGTGTGTTGTGCCAGTCTAGATGATAACATTGTTTAAAATAGCTTTTTCAGGGTATTGGATCTGTTTGCTCCTGTCTTGGGGATATATTTATATGTATTTATATTATTTATTTAATTGCCTGGATAGCAGGGAATAATCAGAAAAAAAGAGCATGAATGTTCTGTGTGATGACATCAGAGAGGTTGGTTTTTTGGATTATTTCTTTTTTGCTCTCCAAAGTGTCCTTACTGATCAAAGGTTGAATGATCTGGTGTGAAATAATACAGAAAGAATTGATATTTTTGTTAAATTTGTAAGTACTGAATGTGTGGATGAGGCATGCAGCTCTGATGGGGAATGGTTTTCTTCCCATGGAAATATTTTTCTTTCTGGCTTCCTTCCTTCATTTAAGATTTACCAATGGAAACGATGAGTTTGTCAGCAAACTCCAGTCACCTTTCCAACTCGTGAGGAGCGTGGGGTCCTTTCCACCTTGCTGTCCGTTTGCTTTTGGAAAACAGTGCATTTTATCTTATCTTCCACATTGTATCCCCAGGATTTTTTAAGGAGTGGATTATAACTGCTGGTTGTGTAAAATCAAGGATTAATAATGCAGCTTTGGTGACATTCTGTACAGTAATTTGATTGTCACCATGGCCCCCACCCTCAGAGCCAGCACTGCTTAATCTTCTTGATTTCCCCAAGCGTTAGCTTGCTTGGGGTTGCTGGTTTTTAATTGCAAGCGTTGATGTGTTTGATAACCGCAGCATCGCTCTTTGTGGAGCCTCTTTTCAGCGACAACATTTAATAAGAATTGTCAGCCACATCGTGAATTAAACTTTTGGGACAGAGTCCCTGAGAAGTAAGGAAGCACTGAAATCACACATTGGCCTAACTCCTCGACTGCCTCATTAGCCCCAGCCTGGGTATTTTGGCAGAGAACTGAGCAGCTGCCTCTGTTAGGAGCTCTGTCTCTTCTCCTCTCTTCCCGCCCTCTGCTGTCCCCTCTGACTCCTCTCTGTTCCAGAGATATCTAATTAGAGATACCTAATTTGATAACCAAGTGTTACTGTTATTGCCATAGAAAGTAACTATCCTGTTTTGTATGCAATATGTATCTCACATGTGCAATGTTTGTTTTTACTTTGAAATCCATGGTCAATGTCTTCTTTCATGGCAGAAAAGAGGGGATCTGATGATAAAAAAAGTAGTGTGAAGTCCAGTAGTCGAGAAAAACAGAGTGAAGACACAAATACAGACTCGAAGGAGAGTGAGACTAAGAATGAGGTCAATGGGACCAGTGAAGACATTAAATCTGAAGGTGACACTCAGTCCAATTAAAACTGATCTGATATGACCTCAGATCAGACAGAGGTAAGTGCATTATTTCAAACTTTGATTAGGGCTTTTTGTTACTGTTTAACAGTGCAGCGTAAGTATGCACAGATGAAGATGGAGCTAAGCCAAGTAAGAAGACAAACTAAAGCACCTTCTGAAGGAAAGGACAGTGTAGTCCTGCCAAACATTTTGAGGTACATTGTTTTGTCTCAGCTCTTTTGTAGCAGACTCGTTGCCCCCATTAGTGTGCCTCTTTGGGACCTATTTGTAATATAGCCACCATAGACAAATGAATGATCCTTTTTTATTTTTAGGGATTTTGTTATCGTTTTTAAAAAAAAAAAAAAAGTTGCACTGTTTTTGTATTTAAGTCCATATTGTGTTGGTACAGCAGAAACTTTTGCTTTAATATTTAATATTTGAGGCACATGTTGGACGATTTTGTTTTTATATAAACTGCTAGTATTTCTTTGTCAAGGATGTTTCTAGTTTTTTTTTGCTTTATTGCCTTGCATTCTAATGCAGTTTGTTCTGTAACTCGAGAGCCAGTAGCATTGGATTGATGGAAGTGTAGGGTTTATGAATTATTGCAGCTGACTACCATACCTCACACAGCGTTGGTGTTGTGAGCGGCCCATGAAAAGCCAAATTAAAAATCAAGGATTCAGTCAAACTAAGCAGGTACTCATGCCAGGTACTCCTTTCTCTACCCACATCCATGTTTGAATGCTGTTGCCTGTAATCTTTAAGCTTACTGTTGTGTTTTTGATTTTCGAGATAGTGAAAAGGACTTTTTTTTGTGTATTGTGTGACTCTACTGTTAATCTGATGTTAACAGAATGGAATTTTCTTTCGACTGTGTGTAGGGATGCAGTGCTGCCCAGAATTAGATATCTTTAAAGCGTTTAAAATGCAATAAACACTACATAATAACCGCCTTGTTACTTTCAATGCAATGCGAGTCTTTAAGAGGTATGTGTTTAATATTTCCTACTGCGTAGGAGAAGTTGCAGCCAGAGTCCAGAGAAATGGAACGGCTGAGAGCAGCCGTAGGGCAGATGTGAATGCACAGATGCCACCAAACGATTGCAGTGCTCAAATGTTTGCTGAAAAGCTGTTTGTTGCCAATCAAAGAGCTAAACAATCGAAGTAGAAATACTGTGTTAAAAGGGAAACTTGAGGTTTTCCGCCATTCTTGATGTAGCTCTTATTCTCACAGAAGGTCTTTAGTTGTTTACCTGAAATAAGGCACTAACAGTGGAGAGGAGAGCTGATAAATGAGCTGCTTGCGACAGAACTTATTGAAGTTCCATTTTCTATGATGGGAACTCTAAATGTTGGTTATTAAACCGTTAATAATTATTGCTTCTAAAGGCAGTCGTGCTCAATGTGAATGGTCTGTAGAGTTAAGGTGACAGCTAACAACTGGGCCGAGGTGTAGGAGCGGTGACCACGGTGCTCGTAGTGCTGCCTAACTGGCTGCTCTCCCAACATTTTGCATTATAGGACTCCTCCCTGAAGAGTCTGCGAAGACCGCGGAAGACAGCTTACCCTGAAGATCTGCTTTAAAATGAGGTGAAAGAAAGCTGTAGTGGCGTAGAAAAATATAAAGTTGAGTTAGAAATTTTTTTTTATATAAAATTTAATTCAGGACTGGTGTTTCCTCCCAGAGTTCAGAGATGTGTTGATAAGAGCACATATGCTACTGAAAATATAAGTCCTGTATCCTTTTTTTTTCTTTTAAGACTTTTTAAGATAAGAAACCAACATAACCTGAACACATGGCTTGCTCAGTGTTTAATTGCAAGTTTTCATTCTTGGACTTTAAAACACGAGATAAATGTTTAGTATTTGTGTGAATCGAACTAAAACAAATCCCATTTTTACAACTAAGCTATTCCTAGCTTCTTGATATACGAGAAATGGAAATAAAGTATCTTTGAATTTCTGTTACAAATCTGATTGTCTCTGTCCTTGAACGTTTAATATTAAATAAGATTCTTTCCTAATAAATCTACTCATGTCTTCAAGCATAGCCCATTAATTTTGGTGCTTAGTTCTTCTGTGGTGTTTGTGGGTTGGTTCTCTTTGGGGCCAGCAGTTAGCATTTCATTTCCAGGTTGCTTTCCAGCCATTGGAGGGCTGGTGGGTTTTGTGTCCCCCCCAAAACATGCACCTGCTGCTGCAGTAATGATGTGACCTCGTTATCGTAAAGATGCCACTGCTGAGATGGCCCCTCAGGCCCAAGAGAAATGTCATCAGATTTTCTAGGAATGCAAAAAGCAAACACCTCCTCTGTGCTTTTGCGGGACTGGTGGTGGAAGCCTGATGGTCTTTTAGTAGATGTTAAAAATGCTCTGGCCTCTAATTTCTCCAGGTTGTGTTGGAAATGCATAACCCCCCCACCCCTGAAAAAGAAAGAGAGCAAAGGTACCTGAAACCACTTATATTTTAATATCAAGGAGTAGCAAGGTCAGTACAAGTTTAGTGCAAACAAGAGTTGTCCTTGGAAGAACAGTAAGTTTTGTAAACTTTGTTTTAGTTGTCATCCCAGGGGGTTATCCTTCAGATGGAAGAACCCCAACAGACCCTGTTACCGGAACTGCTCTGCCTTCGGTTATCAAACTGCATAGAACATATAAAAATAGTTCTCTGAATGCATAGAGTCACTGTTATGATTAAAGTTTTAGGCTTTAGTCCATTACTCTCTGTGGAAACTAGAGCAAATAAAGCTTTTTAAATCTGCTGCTCCTCTGGGTGACTGCTCAGGGGCTGGTGGAGGCAGCCTGCACCCTACTCTCCTGCACAAAGGGACGGAGAAGTTAAGTACTTGTCATTTAGAGCCATTTAGCTGCTACTGTCTTTCAGACAGTTATTGCACATAATCTGAACTCTGCTGGAATGATAAAACACACAACTATTAAAACAGAAGCTCCTTTTCTGTCCTGCAAGAAAATCAGAGCCGTAGTTTGGAATCTTGGGGAGAAATGTTTTCTCCCTTGAGGGGGGGGGAAGCCCTGGCCCAGGTTGCCCTATCCCTGGAGGGATTCAAGGCCAGGCTGGATGGGGCTTGGAGCCCCTGATCCATGGGAGGTGTCCCTGCCCATAGCAGGGGTGGGACTAGTGTGAACGTCCATTCCAACCCAACCTATTCCATGATCGATGTGCAAGTTCGATGTTTTAGAGAGCAGCCCAATACCCTGACATTTAACTTAATTAGGAAATTTAAAAATATACACACACACACCATTTTCCTGTCTTTTCCATGAGCCTTAATTGGTAAAAGAGTGGGAAGACTCAACATATGTTTCATGTCAATAATTTAAGTTTTTCCTGCCCTCTAATGCTACCAACAAACTCCACTGGAACACCCTGGAAGCCCTGTGATTTTAGTAGACAAATGAGGTATCCCTTATCTGAACACAGGATCAAGTAAAAAAATAAAAGGAAAGGGGATATTAAATATAAAAGATAAACTATTAGTTAAAATAGTAACCCTAACAATAACTTAAGGTTTTACACAAACTCAATTCGCTGCCTTCCAAGGCAGCAGCAGCCTGCAGGGAGCCAGTTTTCATACCCCAGGAGTGTGGAGCAGTCAGTAGGTCAGTTTGGCTGCTCTGCTGTTGTAGCAGGGCCTGTCTGTCCCCGTCCCCGCGGTGCTCCTGAAGGGAGAGCTGTCGCTTCTCACCAGCACCAACTCCAGCTCCTGGAAGTCCTGAAGCCTAGCGACGTCCTTGTCCTTTCAAAGAACAGACCAAACTATGGGTTAGATAAATAGATACCTGCGCTTCCATTGTAAATATCCATAATAGCTGCAGGAAGGAAAAACTGAAATTCCAGAGAGGTCCCACCCAAGCACAGGAATAAATAGACACAAAAATCCCACTTGCTCTTTCTCCTGCTCTCTTTCAAAGCACATTTGGGTTTTTTAAGCTCTTTAAACTGTACTTTTTGGCTCCTTGAACCTCCTTATGATTTGACTGTGTGTGCATGGCCCTGAACTCTGCGTTGTGACCAAATGCATTCCCTCTACAGGTATTTTTGTCTGGGGAGAGTATGTTCAGTTGCTATCGGCACAGATTTAAATTATTCACAGGCCAGTTGGTGGGTTTTTCCCCTCACCCTTTGTTCTAGGCAAGCAGACAGCGAAGCAGCACTGAGCAGTTGCGTTCAAAGCACACTCATGCACTCCAATACAGCTAAAATCGAGCTTAACAGCTCCATGCACTTCCAGAGCTGAAATACGCAGCCGATTTTAACAGGAATAGGATGAATTAGAATGAAAGTCTTAAGAAAAGCCCAAAATCCTTTTGAATTTTGAGCTTAACTAAGTTTTAATTTCTGAACATGAGGCCATTTTTGCTGACCTGTTTATAAAAACGCCTCTGCTGCCTGCAAAGTCAATGAACTGAATCCCTGCTTTCAGATCTTACCTTTCTTACGAGAGTGTTGGGTAATTTCCTGATCTTCTCCACTTGCTCTGGATTGACGCCCAGTTCACAGCAGCTCACTCGGAGCAGATCTTGGTAGGTCAGTTCCTGTCTGTCCAGCTCAATTTCAATGAAGTCAGTGTCTCTCAGGTTCTGGACTCTCACCTTGAGCACAAGTTCTGAGTAGAAAAAAAAAAAGGATTAAAAGAGGTTGTTTGTTTGGTTGCTTTTTTTTTCCAACAAACTCCAAGCAAAACTTAACACTGAAGAATGAACCATTATCTTTTGAACGTGAGTTTTATAATACAATATCAATTAACTGTGTGATTAATGAAGCTCCATTGGAACAGAAATACTCAGGGAACCATCATTACACTGTAAAAATATTAATCCAGGCACAAAGTCGAGCTGTATCTCCCAGAGATATGATTGGTACTGTATAAAACGCTGCCTAACTTGAATATTGATGGTGCTTGGACACTTGGTTTACTTAGAGCTTACTTTATATAATTTCTGATTTACTTGCTTTCTTTTGAAATCCAGATTACTGGTTTATTTCCTCTTGGTCCATGGGGGACTTTTCTCTTAGGGAATACTGGGCAACCAGGTTGGAAGAGACCCACTAGATCATCGAGTCCAACCGTTCCTATCAAACACTAAACTGTCCCTTAGCACCTTTAAAACCAGTACTTTACAAATATATTTTTAGCTAATGTTGTCATAAAACTGGGGAAGGAAGCTTGGTTTGTTATCTCTCCAGTGCATCATTTACAGGAAGCTTTCAAGCCTGAAAGCTAGAACCTTTTAAAACCAAAGAAACTTAAATGATGTTTAAGCCTAAAGCTCTGCCAGGGGAGGGTCAGGCTGGACATTAGGAAAAAATAGTTCACAGAAAGGGTAATTGGGCAGTGGCAGAGGCTGTCCAGGAACGGGGTTGAGTCACCTTCCCTGGAGGGGTTTAAGGGACACGTGGATGAGGTGCCGAGGGACATGTGATTGATGGGAATGGTTGGACTTGATGATCCGGTGGGTCTCTTCTAAGCCAGTTATTCTATGATTTATAATAATTGCACTTGGTTACCTTGCATGTTACATGGTAAAGTTCCTGTAAGGAAGAAGGGCTGGAAGGCTGGGGCGGGTGCGGAGCCATCCAGTCGCAGAGGAACAGGCTGCCTGGGCACGAGCGGCGAGTTGAGAGCTGTGCGGGGAGGCGAGGGCGGCTGCAGCGCGGGGCCATTGTGTGCGGCAGGTTCAGTGCCTTCTGGGACGGTGATGGCCAACACCGGGGTGGGTGGCAGCTCCGCAGCCTCCGGTGCAGGCAAATCCTCTTTGCTGCTGCCCGACAGGGCTGTGCAGGTGCTCTCAGCCACAGGGGTTGATGAACAAGGGCTATTTTCACCCTGGGAAGAAGAGGTGGAAGCACTTTCATGCTGGGACTCTGCCAAGCTGTCCGCAATGCTTTCTTCAGAGTAGTTCCCAACAACTGGCAAGTTTAAATCCTTCACTCCTTGACATTCAGTCTCTTCCTCTACTAATGAAGTTCAGAAATTGGGGGCAGGGGATGGAGAGAGAAAAACCCCACCGTGTTATTGGATAGATCCTCCTCATTTCGAATACAGTTTTCCTGCTGTATCTTAATCACATTCTAAAGGCAATCAAAGGTTGACAATTAATGCACCATAAACATGGAACACCCAGAAGGCAAATAGCTGTCAAATGGAAGGAAAAAGCTACAGATTTCTACAATGTATTGTGTTTTGTATAAGCAAAGTGGGAAAGAAAGAACTGCTGAGAGACAGACCAGTCCTCACAGTGTTGTTCCAGCGCTTTGGAAGGAGCTCTATGACCAATAGTTCTTCGCTAAATCTCATTTTATGCTTTTAATAACTTATTAAATAGCTTATTATGACCCACGTCAACAAATCAAACTTAGTATTTCTTCAGGTAGGTAACTAATAGCCAAGCCAGCTCCTCTCTTGCTTCAAAGTACTGCAGTAAATGCCCTTCCCACCTGACTGAGGATTACAGGACGTTAATGCTAGTGTCAAAGCTGTTCAGAAGGATCTGCTCAATAGCTCTGCCCTCCCGCAGTAAAACCCTTTAGGAGAATATAAGTGACAGGTGTTTATTTCCCAGGAAACGCATGAAAGCTTAACAGATAGAAAAAGAAAGGCAGCTGTGAACAGAGTTCATCCATGCACACTTGGCAGTTTAGATGTTAAAAGCAGAACACGAGTCGTTTGCCGTGAATGAAGGCCGAGAGGTCAGAACCCAGCCCAGCAGAAAACAGAAATGCTCACGCAAGGAACCTGCCACTCCCTGAGCTGGGACCTGTAACCCCGATTTAGCTGTAACTCCCTCTAAGGAAACAGTGCTCTGGTAATGTAAGAGCAACAACACTGCAGAGAGCAATTCAAGTGCAATTAGGGGAAGATAGAACAGAACATTTCCAAAGGTGAAGCACTCAGCATTTTCCTCTGCAGCACAGTACCCAGGGGTGATGGAAAGAGGCACACGCAGCGTTCTAGGGGTGCTACATACACCTAATAAGGTTTGTTGTGCTTACGAAAAGTGTAAAACGGAATTGTGGGGCAGAAATTCATCATGCTGCAAGTGACAGTGTAACTAAATGCTCAGGAAGCTTAACTTCTGAGATGATGCAGTTGTTTTGAGTGCGTTTATAAGGTTGCTCAGTGAGAGCAAACAGACCTGCAGCAGCACATTTCCCACAGTGTTCGGCTCTTCGATCTACTTATAACCCAAAAATAAAAGGCTTTCCTTCCTGAAACCCCCAAGTCTCAGCCCAAGTATGAATTAGAGTTATAAACTGGAGTTCTCTAACAAGAAACAATCACCCTAGCCAAAACTTTGCCCACCTACTGCCTCAGATCAAAGCACTAAAATGCTTTAGTCTTTCGACCAAGAATTCTAGGTGACTTCTAAGATGGGAATGGTACCTCCCAAGATCTTCCGGATGTCTGGTTTTGACGTTAACTGTGCAGCCAGCTCTCCTTTAGCTGTGAGGATGTGCTTATCTGCCCCAGCCTCCAGCAGGCAGGCCACCACGGCAGCATGGTTCCGCTTACAGGCCCAGTGCAAAGAGGTCCTGTGGGGAGGGAAGCGGAGAGGTTGAGCTTTCCTTCTTTAAAGTTATCACAGATTCACAGAATGGTTTGGGTCGGAAGGGACCTCAAAGCCCATCCAAGTCCAATCCCTGCCATGGGCAGGGGCACCTCCCATGGATCAGGGGCTCCCAACCCCATCCAAGCTGCCTTGAGCCCCTCCAGGGATGGGGCAGCCACCCCTGCTCTGGGCAACCTATTCCAGGGCCTCCTCACCCTCACAGGGGAAAACATTTCTTCCTATGAGCTCATCTCAATCTACGTTACAGAAGTTCTGTGGGGACAGGACCTCCTCCGCGTTGCCACAGTGGGAACAGACCCTCCCAAGGGCACAGGAGGAACTCGGGAAGAGGTCCTTGTGCAAACCGTCACAGGCGGATGGAGTGTGGCAGCCTTTATTGTGATCCTCTTTAGCCGTAAATCTCAAAGCCTCCTGGGATCAACATTTCCTTTTTTGTCACCAGGAAAGCAAAGAGGCTGGAGAGCTACAATCCCAGAGCAGTGGCTCCCCTGGGCCAAACGACCCACCCTGGAGAAGGGGTTGGAGAAGAAGAGGAGTGGCTCAGAGAGCTGGGGGTGTTTATCCTGGAGAAGAGGAGGCTGAGGGGAGACCTCATTGCTCTCTGCAACTACCTGAGAGGAGGTTGTGGAGAGGAGGGAGCTGGAGTGGTTGGGTTTGGAGGGACCTCACAGCCCATCCAGTTCCACCTCTGCCATGGGCAGGGACACCTCCCATGGCTCAGGGGCTCCAAGCTCCATCCAACCTGCCTTGACCACCAGGGATGGGGCAGTCACCCCTGCTCTGGGCAACCTGGTGCCTCTCCCTGCCCCAGATGAAAACATTTCTGCTTGAGATAGAATCATAGAATCACCAGGTTGGAAGAGACCCATCAGATCATCGAGTCCAACCATTCCCATCAAACACTAAACCGTATCCCTCAGCACCTCATCCACCTGTGCCTTAAACACCTCCAGGGAAGGGGAATCAACCACCTCCCTGGGCAGCCTATTCCAATGCCCAATGACCCTTTCTGGGAAAAACTTCCTTCTAATCTCTAGCCTAAATCTCCCCTGGTGGAGCTTGAGGCCTTTCCCTCTCGTCCTGTCCCTTGGGAGAAGAGCCCAGTTCCCTCCTCTCCACAACCTCCTTTCAGGTAGTTGTAGAGAGCAATGAGGTCTCCTCTCAGCCTCCTCTTCTCCAGGATAAACCCCCCCAGCTCTCTCAGACGCTCCTCATAGGGCCTGTTCTCCAGCCCCTTCCCCAGCTTCGTGGCTCTTCTCTGGACTCTCCCCATCTCTGGATCTCACCTCCATCTCCGTTCTTTCAGCTGAAAACTATTCCCCTCATCCCATCCCTGCCCTCCCTCACCCAGAGCCCCTGCCCAGCCTTCTGCTACCATCACAGAACCAGAGTCACACTCGGCTTTGGGTCGCAGGGAGCTCCAAGCCCTTCCAGTCCCACCCCTGACAGCTCCCACCGCATCAGGCCGCCCGAGCCCCATCGAAACGCTTCTTATTAAAACGTTTTGAATGAAAACGCTTTGAGCTAAGGCGGTTCGAGCCCTCAGTTCTGGCCGCGAGCGACAGCGACCGGGAAGGACGCTCCCCTCCCCGGAGCCGCCGCAGCCCCGCGCTCGGGCTGGGTGAGAAGCGCCCTCCGCCCTGCTCCCCCGCCGCCCCCTGCCCTCCCCTCTCACCACCCGTCGATCTCGTTGCGGGCGTTGACGCCGGCTCCGTCCCGCAGCAGCCGCCGCACCTCTCCCCCGTCGCCCAGCGCCGCCGCCTCGCGCAGCCGCTCCCCCAGCTCCGCCGCCATCTTGGAGGGGAGGAGGGCGGGGGGCGCGCGCGCAGCCGCTCCGCCAGCGCCGCCGCCATCTTGGGAGGGGCGCGGCCGCCTGCGAGCGGAGCGGAAACACGGGAAATGAGGGAAAACAAACCCTCTGATACTCCATTGGGAGTCTTAGAAAGCAACAGCCTCTAGTGCAGCCTGGGAAACGCTAGGGGGCGCTCGCCGTCCTGATGGGCGGCCACACGTATAGAATCAAGTCCAAGATCAAGTTATCGAGTCCAACCATTCCCATCAATCGCTAACCCATGTCCCTCAGCACCTCGTCCACCTTAAACCCCTCCAGGGAAGGTGAATCAACCACCTCCCTGGGCAGTCTCTGACACTGCCCAGTGACCCTCTCTGTGAAAAGTTTTTTCCTAATGTCCAGCCTGACCCTCCCCTGGTGGAGTTTGAGGCCGTTCCCTCTCGTCCTGTCCCCTGTTACCAGAAATCTTATGCACATTCTGTTACTTTCCAAGGACTCATCATGTTATTATGAACTTCAGAACAGTGAAAACAAGATTCACCTGTAATTCTTCTAATCATAATCAGCGACAACTGCGAATTCAGACCTAGGAGAACTTGAGGTTGAACCTTCAGCTGCTGTTACCTGAAGCGTTTTGCTTTAACCCACCTCTAATGATCACAGTTTTTAACCCATGAGCCCTTTTATCTATTTTCAACATCCATGGTGTGAAATTATAAAACAAAGACAAGGCACACAAAGGTGGAGATGTGGTGATAGGCTCTAGGAAGCAGAACACTCTCTTCCACGCAATGAAAACTTTAAAACACAACGTACTAATAAAATACAACATACTAATTAAACACAACATACTAATTCTGTAAAAATCCCACAGGCTAAATTGGAAAATCATAGAATCATGGAATAGTTTAGGTCGAAGGGACTTCAAAGGCCACCCAGTCCCACCCCTGCCATGGGCAGGGACACCTCCCACAGGATCAGGGGGCTTTGAGCCCCTCCAGGGATGGGACATTTCCAAAGCTTGTACACAGCCTGTCCCAGAGATGGGGGAAAGGAGCACAGGATTTTTGTCCCACAAACAGCAGCACAAGCCCTTGGTTCTCGGAAAAGCTGCTCTGTGCCACTAGATGTCACGCTGGAACAGCAAGAGGAGCCCCAAGTGTGGATGTTGCACGTCTTGCTAGAATTGCAAAAGGCCTCTAAATCTGTCTGGGCACATCCATAGTGTCTCCATATGGCTTTGATCCTGCAGATTCCAAAGCTCTGCAAAGGGACATTATGCAATGTTTCATCGACAACCACAGGGGAGCCCCGCAAAGGGAGCTCATTTCTTTAGAGTTGTGGAGCTTTTTTGGTTTTCCCCTTTCCCCCCTCTCCTTGAGCAACTCTCCCAAGGCCATTTGGGGCTTTTAAGGACTCGGAGGCAATGGGCGATGCACTGAGATGGTCTCTCTCATGCTCTCTCGTGACGAGTGGCCTACTCTGTGGCGTCTGTGCCAAGCCCCGTTAAATGCAGCTCGGGCTCACCATTGCTTGGTTACACAACGTACTTCTCCCCAGAGTCCTTAAGATTTCCTCCCACAAGAAAGAATGTGTAGAAGAGGATTAACAGCAAGTTCCCCTGACTCAAAACTCCCTGCTGCCACCATGAGCTCCCTGCTCTGTGGAGCCACAGACCCCTCTCGCTCATTCCCTCCCCATTTATTGACAGCCAGAACCCCTGGGTGGGGTTGGCAGGACCCTCTGGAGCTCATCCAGTCCAACCCTCTGCTAAAGCAAGGTCACCGCTGGTTGGTTGCACAGGAGCACGTCCAGGCAGGGTTGGATCTCTCCAGAGGAGGAGAATCCACACCTCCCTGGGCAGCTGCACAGGAAGGAGGTTTTCCTCATGTTCAGGTGGAACTTCCCATGCTCCATTTTGTGCCTGATGCCCCTGGATCTGTCCCTGGGCACCACTGAGCAGCATCTGGCCCCCGCCTCTTGCCTCCTACCCATCCGATATTAATGGGATTCTCTCTTAGCCTTCTCTTCTTTGGGCTAAACAGCCCCAGGTCTCTCAGCTTTTGTTCCCAAGAGGGATGCTCCTGTCCTTTCATCATCTCTGTGGCCTCTCCTGGACTCTCTTTCTAGTTGTTCCTTGTCTTTCCTGAGCTGGGGAGCCCAGAACTGGACACAGGATTCCAGATGGGGCCTCTCTAGGTCAGAGCAGAGTGGGAGGAGGAGAACAACCTCCCTTGCCCTGCTGGCCACCCTCTTCTCTTTGATGGGAACTTGACTGGCAGCACAGAGCCATCTCTCAGCTGTTACATGCTTGGACATCCTGCTGCTGCTTAGAGTAACCACAAGGGAGAGTTGGGCCGTTCTTAGTCCTCAGAGCAAATTTCCCAGATTTTATTGGTTTAGTTTTAATAATCTGTCATTTTGCAAGCTTCCAACTGTGACTGAACCCCTAAATTGGTTCTTTTCTCCTTTTTTGGAGAAACCATGGTCGGTCTGGTCTTTGTTCCTTTTTCTTTTAAGGCTGATGAAGATTTTCACTCCCTTTGCACTTCAGGTTTTATTTCTCGACTCCTTTAACTGAGTTCTCAGTCCTTCAAAGTTATTATTAAACATCCTTTTAAAGGCTTAATTCCCAGTTACATAGTGATACAGTTCATTTATGAATCACCCTGTCCCTATCCAGCCCACCAAAATAATATTTCTGGCAATTTCAACCAACCTTGCACTCTGTTTTAAAGGTATTAGGAATAAGATTTGGGAATAAGATTAAGGGAAACCTTAAGTATTATACTTAACATGCATACATAGAGAGAGATTTAAAGCCAATACGGTGTTGGGGTTCAGGGAAGTGGCAGGAGAGGTGGAAAGTAAAGCTGGAATGAGTTAAAAGTCAAGCCAAATATTCACCTAGACTGAAACTAATTCACTCTGCTTACTTTGGGCCTTTGAGTGGTTGCATGAAGAGAAGATAGTTTGAGAGGGAGAAGTCAAAGTCACACAGGAGAAGCAGTTTCTGTCACACCAGTTTTTGTGCTGGCCCCACGAAAGCCCCTGTGCTAGAGTTTGTAGGTGAATGAGGTAAAATTCAAAGCTCCGTGTTATCAAGCCTGAAGCTGCGGCACCCAACACTCGCTTCATGCCCATGGGAAGAGCACATGCAGCCCAGAGGCTGATTAATCTCATCCCAGGGCAGGTGCCTAAGAATAGCAGGGATAAATCAGCCTCTGGAGCTGCCTATTGTGTTCTGCCTACTGTCAAAGGAGCCAAAGCGAATCAGCTTTGAACCCAATAATTTGCAACCCTCTGCTGTCAGGAAGATGAGCTCCTGAGGCGAAGTGGCTGGGGCCCTTCTTTCAGCTTCTGAACATACAGAAATCCTTCCCATGAATTGCAGAGTTGCCGGGAACTCACCTATCACCTTTCCTTTGACCTTAAATCATGGCTTTTTTTCCCCAAATTGCTGAGCAGCAACAGAGTGCTGGGATTTAGGATGGATCTTAGTCATCTGGAGCATCTCTGAATTGCAGGGCAACCAGTTTTCCCGTGGACTTTTCAGCCCTGCCCAGCATCCTACTACATCCTACATCCTTGACCATCCCCAGGCTGGGTGCCTAAGAAAGATATTTTTCAGGTGGCACAAACACTCACACGTGCACAAGGCTGCAGCACACAGTGAAATTTTGTTTCGGGGGTTGGAAAATGGCATGGATATATGAGGGAATGGCTGTCTGCAGGGGGAGGAACCACTCAGGCAGCCAAATCCCTTTAGAAATCAGGCATGGTGCACAGCCAGGTTGGTTTTTTTTTCATTTGTTAATTTAACATTGTTCCTATTTGTAGGACAAGTAAATAACTTCTGAACAAACAAGTCAGAGAGCTTGAACGTGAAGGGGGTGGTGCATCAGCTCAGGGACTCGTGATTAAGAAGTCCAATAGATTTTGATAACAACTGGAAATTGTTCAGTGGATTAGTGCCTAAATCCAGTTTGGCTTGAAGCAGTGGCAAGCCTGAGGTGCAGTGCCATGAAGCCAAACTTCTCCCTGTGAGGGTGTCATTCCTTATATTGTGGTTGTGGGGAGGTCCCCAGGCATGAGCCCAGTCCCTTCTGAGCTAAGAGATGTCCTGACCCAAAAATCTGAGCAGTCAAGGGGCTTTTTCTCCAGATCTCTGGCTACATTCCTCTCTTCCCATGTCTCTAGTGCCTCTCTTTGCTCTCCAAAGCCATGAAACAAGCTTATCTGGGGCACATGGAGCAAATGTATGCAGTCATCTGACTCCTGTATAGGGCCATGTCCTAGCCAGGCACTCAGAGCCAAAAGGCTTTTGTGGCTCTTGTCCCAGTTCATCTCCTGCAGAAGCTGACTCGTGTGGAACGTGCTCGTGCTGTTAACAAGATGACAGAGATGGTTCACCTGCATTCCTAAGATAAAAACTGCTTTGCTAAGACAAGGTCTATGTTTGCTTCTGCAACAGTACTTGTTTTCTTTAGAAGAAGCTGGCCCCATGCAGGAGACCAGATCAAGGTGGCTGGATTCTCCTTCGGCTGTGTTTTGGCCTTCAAAAAAAGAGACTGAGGCGAGACCTTGTCTCTACAACTACCTAAAAGGAGGTTGCAGTGAGGTGGGGATTGGTAGCCAGTGACAGGATGAAGGGAAATGCCCTCAAGATGCACCGGGGGAGATTCAGGTTGGATATCAGGATGAATTTCTTTACTGAAAGGGTTGTCAAGCACTGGCAGAGGCTGCCCAGGGTGGTGGTTGA
This sequence comes from Coccyzus lansbergi, assembly GCA_033558105.1. Taxonomy (NCBI): domain Eukaryota; kingdom Metazoa; phylum Chordata; class Aves; order Cuculiformes; family Coccyzidae; genus Coccyzus; species Coccyzus lansbergi. Next base: position 42,468 of record JAUMJK010001449.1, on the reverse strand, counting down.
GTCGCCATCCCTGCAGGGGTTTAAAAGACGAGTAGAAGCTGTACTTGGGGACATGGTCTAGTGCCAGACTTGGCACAGCTGGATTGATGGTTGGACTCAATGATCCTAAAGGTTTTTTCCAGCTGAAATCATCCTCAGATTCTATGATCGAGGAGAAAGCCACAAATGTAAATCGTATGTGGTTACGCTGAGGGACTGTGCACTGTGCACTTCTCATGGCCCTGAGACATGGCCAGTCAATTACAAACTCTCTGTTGACTTGCATGAGCTTTCAAGCAGACACTATACAATTCAACAGAGTAATTAGCAAAGCTGTAAGAGGTCTCCATGGAGATTGACAGCATCACCTCCCAGCTGGTACATTCTCTGCCTCCTATTCTAAATTTGTTCTCGCTGTCTTCCTGGCTCTAATCCATAAGGTTCGCTTAATCTTTCAACATTTTTGGTACATCAAAGCAGCAGAGAGAAGGACAAAGGCAGTTGGGAGGGGGCAGAGAAAGAAATAACCTGGTGCCTTAAGGAAAGCAACAGAAACTATTCACACATATATAGTCAAGAGTTTTGAGAATGGGATTAGGCAGAACAGCACCTCTGCCTGCCTGTCACTTGCAAATTCTTGCTAATACTTTAGGAGCTTATTGGAGGTCAGCACCAAACACCCAAACAGACTAATCTGTATTATAGACGCATAATCAAAGTCACAAGGTTTTACATAATATATATTGGTGACACAAGAAGGGCTTGTTCAGATAAATTTGTCATCAAGATTAGTGGCCATGAAAGCCTCTACTGTGCACTAACCTGGTTTTCTATGGCTGTGTTGGTATGCCAGATTCCTCAAAGAAACTGGGAAGGAGCTGAGAAAGTACAAACCAAGTGTGTTGTGAAACAGTGACAGTGTTGGGTTTCTAGCCATGGCAAAGGTAAAAAAACATGTATGAGTGTGCGTCAGCAAGGAAGGGTTGTGATTAAGCTGCAGCATTACACACACAAAGAAATAGCTGTAGGTGCAAATTTTGTGTTCGTTTTCTTTCAGGTGGTTTTGGGGTTGCAGCAAATCACACCTCACGCTCACACATCACTTCTGCAGCAACAGCAAGAAGTAGGGATTGAAAAGACAAAGCGATGTCACTTGACCCAGTTGTGAGCTTTGTGTTCCCCTTCAGAGAGGTGGAAGCTGTGGCACAGAGGCAACCCAGGTTCATGGAATAAGTCAGTGACAGAGACAGGAACAATTAGATAACAAGTAGAGAGCAATTCCATATCAACAAATCTAATTAATTTTAAAAGGGAATTACTTCATGGAAATGTACGGAAATGTCTGATTTCTCACCCTGCAGAGCTTTGTAACTACAGTGTTACGGAAACACAAAAGAAATGTCTGTAAAATTACAAAAGAAGAAACACAAAAGAGAAAGGAATTCGAGGCCATTTTCTCTGTGATGGGAAGAGACAAAGTCACAGCTCATGGCATGGGTTGCAGAGATGATGTAAAGCATTTTCAGGCCCACAGCACACCTCGTTCTCACCGCTGATGCACAGCAAAGCCGAATGTTTTGTGAGGGTACCCCGAACCCTCCTGGCCCACTGCAGGAATTCACCCACCAAGCTGTACCTAATTAGACAAGTACATCCCATTGCCCTCAACTTTCCCACAGTCAGTGAGGAGAGAGCGATGCCAATCGGACATCTGCAGAAGAGAGATCAGAACCTGGGAGAGCTGAACTGTCCTTTAGATTTGCTGCAATTCACATGCTGCTACCATGTGAACCCAGGGCTAAAATCACTCTGTCGGCTTTTACAGAACTCCTGAAAGCTCCTTTGTGGAAGCAGAGATGACTGAACTGGCTTTCAGGTCAAGAAAAATCAAGCGCTGGGTGGGATTTCCAAGAGTATTTGGCTGTAACCTCACCCCGCTCCCCTTTGAAGTCAGGGAATATTTACCATCGACTTCAGTTGAAGAAAAATCAGGCCATTACCGAGCGTGTTTGAAACACTCGCCTCTAACGATGCTCCAGTTCCTTTGTACCTCCCTGCTCAAAGGCAGCCTGCTGCGTCTGTCATTAAACCACAATCCTAGCAATTGGTTAGATAACTCAATGAGCCCAACGTGCGGGCCCTGGAGGCACAGGAAAATTGTAACGATTAAACCACGTGAATCTCTTAAACGTTACCTACAACCGCTCTGCTGGCCACCGTCATCTCAGGCAATCAAGGACTGGTTGTGTTCCAAACTGCCGTGGAAAAGAAAGGGCTGCGTCTCAGTGAACCCCACTACAACAGAGGCTGCAGGTGGACTCTTCATGCTGCAAGCAACAAAAGAGCAAAATGAGAATGTACGTTGAATTAGCTGAAATCAGAAAGAGCAACAATGAAAGGAAGCTGTTAAGTGCTGACAAACGACTGTCTTGCTGCTCCAAAGATCAATGGAAGCAGATCATCACCACTTTGCAGGCATCACTTACACCTCTAGCCTGTGGTCAGATCTGCTGCCAAGTGAACACGAGGACAGGAGCAGTCTGTTTACTCCAGGTCCTCATTTAGCCTCCTGTGGGCATTTCCAGTAACGGTGTCAGTGGCTCAGAAGAGATTTACTCACTCTTTCTGACGGCCATCATATGGGTCCAAGCAATGCCGAGAAGACCATGTCTCACACCTGGTGGTAAAAGAGCAGAGAGGGCAAACTGAATCATAGAATCATAGAATCACCAGGTTGGTAGAGACCCACCGGATCATCAAGTCCAACCATTCCCATCAATCACTAACCCATGTCCCTCAGCACATCATCCACCTGTCCCTTAAACCCCTCCAGGGAAGGTAACTCAACCACCACCCTGGGCAACCTATTCCAGTGCCAAATGATCCTTTCTGTGAATTTTTTTTTCTGAATGTCCAGCCTAAATCTCCCCTTAAACAAGAGGTCAGCTTTTGGCCAGACTTGATATGGACACTGACTGGTAGGGGACTGCTCCTGTCAGGGGTCACGCTCTGAGCAGTCAGAGGACGTGCTGTGTGACAGCCAGGACCACAAACAACCAGCAGCACCAAACAAGGGCAAGAACTTTTCAGTTAAAAAGAATTTTCTCCTAATTTAGATTTAAATTCCAAGAAGCCAGACTTGACGCTCAAAGGATTTCAATAGCTCCATTTTGTGGGAATTAATTATTGTTTATAGCGAAGTTTTGGATGCCAAACCCTTGGAGGAGCTCTGGGACTAGGAAGAGACTTAGACCATCCTGCTCTAAGGGAGGATGAACTCATTCCCAACATTTGACCTTTGCAATCTTGACTATCCGAAGATACCAACTCAGAGAATCAGAGAATCAGAGAATCATAGAACAACCAGGTTGGAAGAGACCCATCGGATCATCGAGTCCAACCACTCCACGGCCTCTCCAAATTATCTACGGAATATCTAAGGCTTTGCCTCTGAAAGACAGAGAGAAAGAGGTGGGCAGTGAAAGCTGCGACTCTGAGCCCAGCTTTTCCCCATATCTCACTGATAACCGGCTGATTATCTTCCTTTGTACCCTCTTTGCCTCTCGCTGTGCTGTTTCAGACAGCACAAACCTTGCAATAATGAACCATCATCAAACTGGCAATTGCTTCCTGCCCAGATTACGTTAGCAGGGAAAGAGAAAGCAAATGATGATTAGTCGTATGGCTGCACTCAAAGATAAAACCCCCGAGCAGAAGCCATCTGCCAAGGCATAAAATAATAATCCTGGCGCTAGCCTTGTCTGAGTGCAGTGCCATCAGCTCGCACCGCGTCCCAGTGCAGCGCAGGCCTAATGCTGCGTTCTAGCAGGTGGCCCATAACCCTGTAATAAACTCCCTGACATTATTGATTTCTCTCCCCCCCCTCCCCAAACCGAGCCCTTTCATCTAACTACATTAACTTCTGCTTACTGAGCATCTGCGCGTGAGGCAGAGTGCATGCAAACAGCAGCTCATTTCGGTGAGCAGTCGCTGCTCTAAACGTGCTCCCTGCTCCCCGAGCCTGGCCAGACGCACTGTGATCTGCTCAGGTGGGTCCTTGCAGAAGTCAAAGCCGCCACTTGTGAGTTACGAGTGCTCATGGGGGACCCCAACGAAAACCTTAGCTCAAAAACCTTACCTGAACTATGCCTCTGCTGCTAATTAAGCACATGAACAGCCCCCAAAATAGGATGCACACACACTATTACCTTCCAGCCCACTTCTAGCCCTGGCTCGGGTGCTTCCAAAGCATGGGGTCAACACAGCAGCCCTTGCCTTTGATTTGATGTATTGAAGAGCATCACACGGTGCCAAAAATCCTGCTCACCCTTCAAAGGGAGGCGGAAAGGCATTCAAGCTGGGCTTCCCGGCCATTCCCCACAGCCCAGACTCTGAGCAGGTCCAGCCAAGGTTCGTGGGAGCAGGACACTGCTCACACGGAGAGATTCTGGCCTTTGCAGCCCAAAGCAAGCTAAAGCTGAGGCCCCGAGGCATCATCTGGATTTCTGTGTGGCTTTGGAAGCAGCATTTACTGCTCGAGGCAAGAGACTGGCAGCTGTGCTTCAAAAGGGATCTGGCAGTGAAGTTCCCTCTCCAACGTCTGGCTATCATCAGCTTTAAGTGCAGTGAGCTTGTACAGACTGAAACATCGTTACTGTCTGAATAAGACGAGGCTTTTAAAAAAAGTACTTTTCTTTTCAGGCATCACAATTTCATCTGTGCCTGGACAAGGAGCCACTTAAGGAGCATGAATGATGATGGTGGGGCTGAAGGAGAGCGCGGTCAGGGTACGTCTTAGTGCCCCGTTAGGAGGAAGGGGACAGGTTGCTGGCCCAGGCGGTGCGGGGAGTTACAGAATAATAGAATCATGGAATGGTTTGGGCTGGAAGGGACCTTAAAGCTCATCCAGCTCCACCTCCCTGCCGTGGGTTTGCCTCTCCTGGTGGTGGCTGCTGTGGGCACCCATCGTACCCGCAGCACAGATGAGAGCCCCCAGCCCTCACACTAGAGCTCTCGGTGCTGCAGCCAGCAAGCTACCACCCGGCAGCGATGAATCAGAGCCTGGAGAGGGGCTGAGCTGTGTTTGTGTTGGCAAAACCGGCTGTGAGTGGTGGCAGGCCCAGCCAGCACGAGAGGCCGAAGCTGGAAGAGCCCCATTGCCGAGGCAGAGATCAATGGGAGATTTAACATCGCAGGGTGACAGCTCCTGCCAAGAGCCCTTCCACCATAAAACCAGCAAATCAATCTACCATCTGCCAAAGAACTCCAGATGAGGTTCATTTTGCCTAATAAATACAACCGACAGTTTGCTGTTCTTCTGACAGTGGTTTAAGAACAAAACCAACACAATTCTACTTCCCTGTGCATCAGACAATCCCATTTCTCTCCTCAATTAGAAAGGGTCATGCCAAACTCTGGGTCAGCACTTGGTGCAGCACAGAAGGCGTCAGGGGAAAACCCGTAGGAGCTCGGGAGGAGCAAGAAAAAGGGTGAAGAAATGATCATTAATGAAAACACAATGGTTAAGCCAACTTTAAATCAACAGCCCTAACTGAGACCCTGGACATCCTAGGGGGACGCTTTCCTTTTCCATTTTCAGGACTGTGGTTTTACATCTGAGAACCAGGGAAAGCTCATCCCATCTCCTCTTCCACTAGACTCAGACACCTTGATCAGAAAGAGGATTTGGGGGTCATAGCAGAGTTTCTTCCAAGGCTTGAATGCATTTGGGAGGATCTTTATCACATCTGACATGAGCAAGACAAGCTGTGAACTCAGCAATCATAACAGCTTTTCTATAAAAACGGGGCATAAGGGTTGTTTCATTTCTTATATGAAAGAGAAAGTGCACGATGCTTTATAAACAAGGTAGAGCAGAAAAAATACACCCAGGGACCTTGACAAAGACCCTGATTCACAGCTGGTGTTAGCTGAACATTCCAGAACAATCTGGAATACCCGGTCAGCTCCTGTGAGGTCAGTGGAGCTCAACTAATTCAAACCAGGTGAGAAAACAGTCCTCGGCAAAATCCGAGAGATACTGAGTGCATTTGGCAGAGCTTGGCTCTCCACGCCGAGACAACCAAGGTCCCCACCACCCCTGAACCAGCCCAGGGCAGCCTGCAGAGTGTTGTCCCCTCCGGACATGTCCCTTGGGTTGGGTAACAGCATGTCTGGGGTGTCCTGGCAGGGATGGGGGGGCTGTTGAGGGTTATTTGGAGTCCTCGCTCCCCTCTCTGACCTCAGGAGCCGCCTGCCTGCAATCACGGCAAGATTTATGGCACTGTTTTCCTCTCTCTCTCTCTCTCTCTCTCCTGGCTGTGTTCAGGTGGCCAAGGGACTGATCCCTCACAGAGCTGAGCACTCCCTGGAGCGATGGCAGTTGGAGGGGTACAGTGTCTGTCTGGTTTCCATTGGACTAGGCCAGGAGCTGATTCCCTAAGAGGCTTCCTGTGCAAAAATCTTTGCTGGAAGTGCGATTTCTCAGTTAACACGAGTTTCCTGTGCCTCGTTTATAATGCAAGCACAGTGACCCAACAAAACCATCGTTGTTGTTAATGATAATTGCTTTGCCCTTTTTCCCCAGGCTCCTGTGAGATGTCCCTCCCTCTGCTTACTGTGCCGAATGCTACCATGCCGAACGCTGCACCAGTGTTGACAGTACAACAAATCCAGCCATCCCAGTGCCCCTTTCCTGACCCGCAGTGGGGACACAATGGAAGAAGCTGGGCTGCACGTCCCCTGCAGCTGATCCTCCAGCTGGGCTAATCCCCCTGTCACCTCTAGAGTTCCACCATCCCAGGCATCATGCACTGAACATGGTACTGGGTGCCAGAAAAAGAAAGCTGCTGTGGGACTCACCTGTTCCTGGAGATCATTTCTCTGGATGGAGAGGACGTAGCAAAGTGGAAGGTTGCTCTGTCTGTCTGATGCAAACCAGTACCTGATTCTTCAGAGCCCCTCTCGGCTTCAGAGCCCCACTCAACTGGGGATCCTTGGTCTGGGAAAGGGAATAAAACAAATTAGTGTTATTAATTCCTTCTTGGAAAGGTGAAGGGGCTGGAGAACAAGAGTAGTGGCTGAGACAGCTGGGGGTGTTTATCCTGGAGAAGAGGAGGCTGAGGGGAGACCTCATTGCTCTCTACAACTCCCTGAGAGGAGGTTGTGGAGAGGAGGGAGCTGGGCTCTTCTCCCAAGTGCCAGGGGACAGGACGAGAGGGAATGGCCTCAAGCTCCACCAGGGAAGATTTAGGCTGGACATGAGGAAAAAATATTTCACAGAAAGTGTCATTGGGCACTGGCAGAAGCTGCCCAGGGAGGGGATTGATTCACCTTCCCTGGAGGGGTTTAAGGGACGGGTGGACGAGGTGCTTGAGGGACATGGTTTAGTGTTTGATGGGAATGGTTGGACTCAGTGAACTGGTGGGTCTCTTCCAACCTGGTGATTCTATGATTCTGTGACTCTTATTCACTGTGGACAAAACATGCAAAGAGGTGGCTCTGTGGCACCAGGAGAGGGGATAGACGGTGCAGAGCACCTCTTGCTCTGGGTGACAGAGCCCAAAAGGACCCTGAGGATGTGGCAGAGATCTATCCACGGCTACGTGCTGGCACTGCCATGGGCTGAGGGCAACCTCCCTGCTGTTAGGCGAGACTCCTGCACTCATCACCGGGGCTCCTCCAGCGCCCAGGATACCCGCACTCTTTGAGACCCACGTACAGCTGGTTTCAAAGCTTACCTGCAGTCGGTTTTACAATATAAAGTGTCTTTGTTTAGTCAACAGAACCACTAATACATGTGATTTCATTGTTAATAGAGCTGTAAGAATTTTAAGTACCTCTTGTGAACGTGTCATTTTTGGTTGGCTTTTTTTTTTTTTAGGCGTCGCAGGGTGCTGCGTTTGTCTTTGTAAACAAGCGTTGAATAAAACATTTTGCACCCAGCCGCACTTTGTACGAGTGTCATGCAGGTTTCTAAAGTTTCAGGGAGAATAAATCAACTGCAAACTGCTGCCTGGAGGTTGACTTTGCTCCTTATAAATAGCTAATTTGGACAACTTCCCTCTGCACGTCAGACGAAATTCTAATTCTGTGCATATCGTTAATGTGGCCACACAAATCCAAACCACCAGAGCCTCTTCTAGAAACCTGGGGTGGCACAGAAATGCCGTAGCCAAAGGCAGATCGGCCCTGGGATGCTCTCCCTTCCCTTCGGAAGTGATCCCAAAGCCACCACGCAGGTACCTCGTGGCCTGGGGGTGGCCCAGTGTGCTGCTGGTTATATTGGTTGGCAGCAGTCGGCACCGAGAGGGGAATTAGGCCCAAGCTCAGTCATGAAAAACACCTTTGGCTGAACCAACCTGAAGTGAGGGCTGGGTGCACCCGGGTCTGTTAGCCTCGCAGTGCCAGGCATGGGGCAGATGCTCAGCCTCCCCTCCTCCCAGGGCTCAGCGCTGCCGAACCCCACGTGGGATGCAACCTTACCTGGTCCTCCCAGGAGGCTCTTAGCACCATGCGGGATCCATCCCAGCTAGCCCAGAACTCGGCCCAAAGGCTCTAATCCTGCAAGGTGCTGAGCAACTCTGACTTCTGCCACCGGCCTCTGGGGTTTGGCACGTGTTCAGCATGAGCAGGATCTTGGCCCCTCACTGCAAGAAGCAGGGAACAAGGAGCTCAGCTTGACTGAACTTCACCCCCCACCCTCACCCCCCGATGCAAAAATGCTGTACATTCCTTTATGCAGGTTTCCATAGAGTTGAACTTCTACAGTTTTTTTTTTTTTGTTGTTGTCGCTGTTAAAGGGGTCAGCAATGCACTGTACAATGGGATCCGGCTGTCAGGAAGTGGGGAGGAATTTAGGGACACTTTTAACATCTTGCTGGTGGGCTCGGAGGGCGGCATGAAACCCAGATCTGGGAAACCTCCCCACCAAAGAGAAGAGAAAAGCCCGGAGGAACCCCAGCAGAAGTTACGGGGCTGTACAGCTTTGTGGAGCCTGAGTTTCAATAAGTTATTCCCTCCCTGCTTTCTTCGGGAAAATATGATATTCTGGCTTTAATTGCCTCAATCCTATTACTCGTTCCTTTTAGCGAGCGATTGTGCAGCCCCTTGCCGTGGGGAAATCCCCTGCGCCGGGTCCCTGGTATTTAGACAAGTCCTCTTTCAGAAGTAAATGCCATTCTTAGCATAGGGAAGTACTTTAGGTCTAAAGGGGTTAAGAAGGCCTCCCTGCATTCAGAAACATGCAGGGGTCCCACCGTGCCAGTTCCAGCCTTTTAAACTCTTTCCAGCTTTTTTTTCTTGCAACAAATCTGTCTGACTGCCACCAGGACATAGGAAGCGTGTGCCTGTCAAAGAAATCAAGTTTACTTTTTCTGACTTGTTAACAGAGGCAGGGTATAAATAGAGCGAACGCTGCTCCGACTATTAGCGTTTCGCTCAAAATAAGGGGGGAACTTCCTAGGACCTTTAATCCAATGAGGTCCAGACCAAGCTGCGCTATCAACAGAGGCAGCGAAGGAGCTCGCTGAAGTTTTCGCAGAAGTCAGGTGCATTGGGGTTCCTCGAGAATTTAAGCTCACCCCCTCAAAGAGCAACCCCCGGCCAACCAGAACTGCCTCCAGCCCGGTCCCTGCCACTGCCCTGGAGAGGTTCGGAGATGCTGGTGGTGCTGCTCACGCGGTGGATGTGGATCTTGCTGGGGAAGAGCAGCATCCTGTTGCTTCTGGAGGTCTCTCTGAAAGGGAGAGCTCTACCCCCCATCCGGTATTCCCACGCGGGGATCTGCCCCAATGACATGAACCCCAACCTGTGGGTAGACGCGCAGAGCACTTGCAAGAGGGAGTGCGAAGCCGATCTGGTGAGTGATGCGCATTTTTCTCTTTCTGTCTGCGGCGCGGGCGGTGGAGTTGGTCGCTGGGCTCGTTTGCACCACAGGCTGGTTCTGGTGCAGCTAGAAAGGCGCCAGCCCTGTGCAGGACTCGATGCAGCCAGCACACTTCTTTGATTGACCTGTGACCTGTATGAGACAGAGCAGGTTTGCTGAGCTGTCAGTGGAGTGGGGAGCTGTGTGGCAGCTGTCACTTACACCGATGAGGGTGCAACACTCACTCTGTTTGATTGTTCTCCTTGATTTCTTGTCAAAAGAAATCCCTGAATGAATCCATCGTGTTTTAGGAGTGTCACCGTGTTCTTTGGTGGTGGTGGCCATCCTCAATGCCTTATATTTTAGGAGGGATTCTGTATGAATCCCTTTGATGTAACATGGAAAAGACTAGACTTTGCTGCACTTGCAACACCTGTTTCGTGCACAACAGTGCCGTGGGTGAAATGACCAGGCAGATGTTCCCCCTGCGACGCTCCCAGCTCAAAATGTGCTTAGCTTACAACCTGCAAATTCATTTTTCAACCTGTCGGCGCTGCCAGCTCAGGCTGGTGGCTGAAAAGACCTGCTCGTCCTGCTTCTTGCATCACATCCAACGGCAAAGCTCACGCAGCCCAGACCAGGCTGACAGCAACACGTACCACACTGTAAAGAGTCACGGGGCTTATGTTTTGTAGCCGGGTTGTTTCTGCAATGCTAAAAGGCCCTGGGGGGGGAGTAGAGAAAAAGGGTGACCAGCCAGTAAACAAAGAGATTGGCCCAGATGGATCCCATCACGCTAGGAGTGAAGGTGCTGGGTTTAATTTTGCTTTTCCCAAACCAGCCCCCTTTATTCCAGCTCCAGCAGTGAATGTTAAACCATTTGCAAAACCCCCAGCAGCAGCAGCAGATGCTGGTTGAGTGATTTACTAGTCAAAACCTGAAAGCTAGAAGCCATTGGCTAAAAATACTCACTTTTGCCTTGCACTGAGCCCTGGGTCCTCGCGTGGAGCAGCCAAGCACTCCACCAAAGTCTTTGCCAACATCGCGCTCCTTAACCTCAGCTGAACGTTACTGCTGGTTTCTGACTTCGCTTCTGAACCCAGGCTGTGTGCAGCTGGAAGTGGGGAAAGATTTTGTTATTAGGTCACCTTCTTCCCAATAAGGAAAGGATACTGGGCTCAGGGGAAGCTCTTTAGTTTTGGAGCTTACAAAAAAAAAAAAAAAACCCACTTTTTGCTCTCACTTTTGGAGAAAACTGTTGGATTTTGGGGGCTGCAGAGGCATTGGAGGTTTGCCCTGGTGGGTACATGGTAGCAGTGTTCCTGGTCCCTTAACATACTCCGTGGCGGCGATCACACTCATCAAATACCTTCTCTGCACAGGAGATGAAAATTCTGCTAAAATTAACTGCAATTTAGAGCTGACTGGAGCTGAGACGGGGTGTAATAAATCACTAGAAGAGCGATGCTGCATTTGAAAATAGGACTAAAATAGGACAGAGAAGCCGTAATGAGCTGTTTGGGGTTTGTTTTTCTAAATACCATAGGAAAAGTATTTTTGGAGCAAGAATTCTCTTACTTTTGAACCATTCTATTATTTCCTCCACAATGTGAACAATTACAAATCCCTGGCAGTTGCAGCTCAAGAGCAGCCTGTTGGTCTCACGGAATTCAAATAATACTTTACATACTTCTGTGGAAAATAATAAGGATTACTGCCTACAGCCATATGATAAGACTTTCCATCCGCTCTTGTTTCTCAGGGCTTGTCCTCAGGCATTTTGGAGAGCGAGGAAGGGGGGGTTGTTCGTTCGGTAGTCAAGAAGTCCATGTGACTCTCAGAAAAGGCTTACGATGAGGTTAGTGTTTGAGAAGCAGAAATACGTCTTGTTTTTCCAGAGTCTTCTCTTGAAGCATTTCAGAAACCCCGAGTGTGTTTAGACACAGGAGACACTGGAGATGTTTCTACTCGTTGCTGAGGTAGACACCAAGTTTCCAATCCCAGATATCTGTGCAGAGTAGGTCCCCCATGCTGGTACCTTGAAAGTTTGTTTCTGCTTGCTGGTTCTCAACAAAGAACTTCCCTCTGTCCCCAGTAATGATCGGATCATTTTCTTTCCCCTTAGGAGTGTGAGACCTTTGAGAAGTGCTGCCCCAATGTCTGTGGAACAAAGAGCTGCGTGGCAGCTCGCTACATGGACGTCAAGGGGAAAAAAGGGCCAGTAGGAATGCCCAAAGAGGCAACCTGCGACCGTTTCATGTGCATCCAGCAAGGCTCAGAGTGCGACATCTGGGACGGGCAGCCCGTCTGCAAGTGCAAGGACAGGTGTGAGAAGGAGCCGAGCTTTACTTGTGCCTCCGACGGGCTCACCTACTACAACAAGTGCTACATGGATGCAGAAGCGTGCATCAAGGGCATCACACTCAATGTGGTCACCTGCAGGTACCATCTGACTTGGCCCAACACCAGCCCCATCCCACCAGAAACAACAGCTCACCCGACTACCGCCTATTCTGAGACAACCGTCGTCGATATCTTGCCACCTGCTCTAGTGAACCACCCCGTCCATCAGTCTGTCTACGTGGGAGAGACCGTCAGCTTCCTCTGCGATGTTACAGGGAGGCCCAAGCCAGAAATCACATGGGAGAAGCAGGTCGATGGGAAAGACAAAGTCATTATGAAGCCAAATCACGTCAGAGGGAACGTCGTGGTCACCAACATCGCCCAGCTGGTCATCTACAACACCCAGCTCCAAGACACGGGCATCTACACCTGCACTGCCAAAAACAGCGGTGGCCTCCTCAGGGCTGATTTCCCTTTGTCGGTCATCAAAGGAGAACCCTCATCCAAAGAAGCTTCCCAAAACAAAACGCATTTTCCAACCGACGAGTGCCTGAAGCAACCAGACAGCGAAGACTGTGGGGAGGAGCAGACCAGGTGGTACTACGATGCAAAGAAAAACAACTGCTTCACTTTCATCTACGGGAACTGTAACAGCAACCTCAACCACTTCGAGACCTACGAGAACTGTATGTTAACGTGCATGAACGGCCCAATCAACATCTGCAACCTGCCAGCCCTGCAGGGTCACTGCAAAGCCTACGAGCCCCGCTGGGCCTATAATAGCTTGACGAAGCAGTGTCAGTCCTTCATTTACGGCGGGTGCGGAGGCAACGAGAACAACTTTGAGAGCCGGGAAGCTTGTGAGGAGATGTGCCCCTTCCCAAAGAACACTCATTGCAAAGCCTGCAAACCGCGCCAGAAGCTGGTGACGAGCTTCTGCAAAAGCGACTTCGTTATCCTGGGCCGCATCACAGAGCTGACGGAAGACCAAGACTCGGGACACGCCCTGGTGACAGTGGAGGAGATCCTCAAAGATGAAAAAATGGGATTAAAATTCCTGGGGAAGGAACCCCTAGAAATCACGCTTTTAAACATGGACTGGAGCTGCCCGTGTCCCAACATGACCACAGTGGACGGCCAGCTCATCATCATGGGCGATGTCCACAACGGCATGGCTGTCCTGCAGCCAGACAGCTTTGTGGGCACCTCCAGCATCCGACGCGTACGGAAACTCCGCGAAGTCATCCACAAGAAAACCTGTGAGCTTTTGAAAGAGTTCCTAGGATTGCATTAACCTCCTCCGCACGCCTTAGCCTGCCAGGCCCAGGCGTGACGCAGGGCTAACGAGCGCTAGGCTAGTGCACCAACTAAAGCTGTTTGAAGATTCACCGTAGGAATTAAGCAGAGCCCTTATTTTAATCCATTAATTATGCTTAGCAACAACGTAGTGTGGTCTTTGGCAAGCATGTAAAACAGCAGCAAGAGGCTAGTAATCTCGCATTGAAAGAAATTCATCCGTAGAGGAGCGCCGTTTGCCTAGATGACTCACTGCGGTAATTATACAAGTTTTATGTAGCTTCCATCGTAAATGATGGAATTCATAGCGTTTTGTTTAGCTAATTGGCACGCGGCTAAGTAATAGATAATGCCAACTTAATCTGTCTCATTTACACTATGGAAAAGTACGTGCTGGTAAGTCGTTATAAGCAAGTCACACTCTTGTCTCCGTAGAGCAGCACTAATAGTTCAAGAGAAGAGCCTGTAAATTATTGTCTATATTTACAATTGTGCACATTTAACTCATCTATGTGTTACGTTTTCTTCTTTTAATTGAAACGTTGCTAGCGGTTTCCTTCGCAATGTACCTCATTTTTAAATGGCAACTACTACCTGTCTCACAGTCCTCGCTGGAGAAAACAACTCCCTTGATCCTATGCCCAGGACACCAGGTACCCTGTAGAAGCTCAAGGCACAGTCTCACCCCGAAGTGACTTTTCTGACATCAGAACAAGGTCAGCAAACCCCCTCATTCCACTGCACTTCCCTGGTTTTGCTTTAATCAACGTGTTGCCCAGCACAAAAAGGCCCAGGCAGAAGCACGGAAGCTTCTTGCTTTCAGAAAGCCTTTACACCCGAGCGCATGAGGCAATTTATCGCTTATTTTCATTTGAAATCCTGCTTTTATCAGGGAGAGAGTAAAGTCGGAGGAGCCAGAACAAAATCCAAACTATAGAAGTGCAGCAGAGTCTGTAGAAGACATTACACAGACATGATGCTGCTGAAACCAAACTGCCCAAACACAGACATGCAGAGTGGATGCTCTTTAAAGGCATTTATCAAGCTGACCCTTTTAGAGCCCCCTTCCCAACCACATACAACGTTTCCCACGTGGCCACTGCACACACACGGCTGAATAAGTCATAGAATCATAGAATCACCAGGTTGGAAGAGTCCCACAGGATCACTGAGTCCAACCATTCCCATCAATCACTAACCCATGTCCCTCAGGACCTCGTCCACCCGTCCTTTAAACACCTCCAGGGAAGGTGAATCAACCCCCTCCCTGGGCAGCCTCTGCCACTGCCCAATGACCCTTTCTGTGAAAAATTTTTTCCTAATCTCGCACCTAAATCTCCCCTGGTGGAGCTTGAGGCCATTCCCTCTCATCCTGTCCCTTGTCCCTTGGGAGAAGAGGCCATCACCCTCCTCTCTACAACCTCCTTTCAAGTAGTTATAGAGAGCAATGAGGTCTCCTCTCAGCCTCCTCTTCTCCAGGATAAACACCCCCACCTCTCTCAGCCGCTCCTCATAAGGCCTGTTCTCCAGCCCCTTCACCACATATATATATAAATATAAAATAAATAAATACCCTGAGACAGCCTGGGCTGTGGGTATGAGCACGTGCACACGTGGGATTGATCATTTTAACATTCGCGTGTCCAAAAATGTAATGTTTGCCTGTGCGAAACTCCTTCAATAAAGAAATAAAACTGATCCTGGACCCTAGCTCGGTGAAGGACTCTCATCGAGGGAAGAGGGGTGAGCGTGGCGAGCCTGAGCATCGCTCGCTCTTGGGTTGGCTCAGGGAGTCACGGCGGCACTAGCCGGGGCTTTCTGCCTCACACAAAAGGCCTGTTCAAGGCTGGACGAGTGTCAAGACGCGTCTGGGTGAGGGGAAGGAAGGTGCAGCGAGGGCTGCCCCGTGGTGCCATCTAATGGGTGGCAGGACAGAGGCTGGTGCCTGGCAAGAAGGGAGCGATAAGGGCTGGGAGAAGGAGATTAAATAGGCAGATGTTGGGCTTGAGCACAACAAGCAAGGCTCTAACCTCCCCCCGAATCCTGCACTCATTGGGTATTTTGCAGTTGCAACGAAGAAGAACAGCGAGGGTTACAGGGACAAACAAGGGGCTTTATGTGGCTCTTTTTTTCCCAAAAGCTAAAGGATTTTGCAAGTGTGGGAGTATTGGAATGACTCAAGAGACATGGACCCGGTTGTTCCAAAAGAGCTGGGATGCAATTGTAGCTGCGAGCAAGAAACACGTAATTAATTGCTTCTCCAGTGCTTGAATTTGGGATCCAAAATGCCATCTTACCTTGCATTCCTGGCAAATTCACTGGGAATGAAGCACACACTTAAAGCAAAGTCAGTGTGCAAGTGACCTGCTGTGCTGAGACCCATGAGGTGTAACATCTCCCTGTCAGGCACAGAGTCCTGGGGTGCAAGGGTGTCTCTGAACGGGGGATCCCAAGGGACATTTCTGGGGTCAGTTCTCAAACGCGGAGCAGCACGGGGGAGTCACTAAACAGCCCAGCCCAGTTCACATGCTCATGGAGCTCCTTCCTACGGAAGCAAGGCTGCTTCCAAGCCCCATGGTGTCTGCGGGATGCACAGATGAGAGTCAAACCCAGATGCCATCCCACTAGCCACAGAGCAGGACGCAGTCCTGGCACTGGCACGGTCCAGCTCCTGTGGTGTGTGTTGGCCGGGACTAGCTCAGTACCAGCAAACAGTCCCACAGAGATGGATCACCCAGAGAAAAATATTGCATGTGACCAGCCCCGCTGGGAGCGATGAGCACAGAGCTGTGCAGACACCCCACGGCTGCCCCGAGGCACGAGCAGCAGTGCCACCGGCGTCCCCTCACCTGCTCACCAGGGAAAAACCATCCTGGGAGCACCCCACCTCCCCACGGCGTGGGGTTCACCCTAACCCCAAGCCTCTCCACCTCCTTGACCCTGAAGAATTTAGCTCTCCACGCAAAGTATTTTAGTTCAGCCTCTTATTAAACCCTTAAGAAGCCTAAAATTCAAGTCTGACCAGTCAGCCAGCTTGAGGAAAGCCTATGCACAGGGCCAGGCGCTGAAGGATGTTGTTAAAACCTTTACAAGGCTAATAGGCACTTGCATGTGGTTCCTGATCAGAAAATCCCTTTTGTGTTGCTCATGCACTCGTTTCTCCATCCTGCTCTCTGAGGTGCATCTCCTAATACCGTCAGAAAGCTGGAAGGAAATGCCACTATTTTGTCTGTGATAAATGTATGGAAAAAAAAAAGAGAGAAAAAAGGGAAAAGCCTGCTTGATTCTTCTCTTTGTGTGGCAGTGGGCTGGGAAGGAGCACAATCCCGTTTGAGGCTCCAGGAAAGAGCTGGACAAAGGATGCCACCTCCAAACCAGGTGGCCACGGCCACCAGCCATTGTCAAAGCTCAGCACCGCACGTGGACTCCAGAGACGCGGCAGCATTTCCCACAGACGCCAGCCCAGGGCACAGCAAGGAAGGATGTAGACTTACATTAGGGTCCAAGAGCTGCAGGACCTCTCCAGGGCTGAGGGACAGACCTGATGGACACTTGTAGGGAGGGAGAACAGCACAGAGTCGCTGGCACCAGCTTGGCGTGTGCATCTCCCAGTCTAGAATGCAGAGAAAAAGAGCAACATGTGAATCTACCAACCCTCAGCCAGGGCTCAGTGGAAACCACCCAGCATGTGGAACCCACAACAAGGTGGTTGTGCAAACCACCCACAGCCCTGCTCCACCAAAAACAGAATCATAGAACAACCAGGTTGGAAGAGACCCATCGGATCATCAAGTCTAACCATCCCTATCAAAGCTGCAAAAAAGTGTGTGAGGGACAGCACTAGCCCATCCTGGTTGTGTCCAGGGCCTGATGCACGGGGCAGCTGGCAGCACAGGGCACGAGGAGGGATGGCTGGGTGATTACTCAGAGGTAGGATCCTGCATCTCGACAAAGCCCAGAGCAACTGAGGTCAAAGGAAAGAGGAAATAGAGTGTGTTCTCATTGCAGGGGCTTGAGATGAGGTCAGGCAGATGTTTTTATGGGCAACCAGCTCCAGAACTTGGTGCTGACGCCGCCGTTGGAATGTGATTCAGACAGCAGAGGTATTTAAGAGCTTAGCTTATTGTTTCAAAGGGAATTAGGGACCCCTGCGAGAAGCACCGCCTGCCCGTGGGGTTGGTTCCTGAGGAGGTGGCTGTGACCAAGGTCATGCACCTCTTCAGCCAACACCTAATGACTTCCTGCAGAAAGGAGGAGTGACTCAGCTGCTGCCAAATGAGCACCTTGCACCACCAGACCCACATCCTCCCCCTGAAACACCGGGCACCCCGGTTTGCTGTCATGCCCGCGGTGTGCACGTGCTGTGAAATCCTCCCTGCGGGTAACGACCAGGAAAAGGCTGTGAGCAGGTTGGGTGTTTGCGCTGAGGCTGGATGGAGCCAGGTTTCTGGAGGCACAGCTGTGAAAATGTCACCCTGAGCTAGAACTTTGAGTTTACAGCTTGTGCTTTTATACCAAATATTTAGTGTTTTCCCCTTCGCCGGCTCCGGTTACTGATTGACTACGAGTGACCTCCAACCACCTTATTGATTTACAACGCCTGTCAAAGGACAAAAACTGAGCCCCCATGGCCAGGATCTCAGAAATACCCTGAATGGAGGTTGCACAACAGAATAAATGTTCTGCCAGCTCTTTAAATCTTGAAAAAGATACAAACCAGTCGGCTCGAGCTCCTGATCTACAATGCAAACACCAGTGGGATACGGAGATAACGCTGCAGCACGCGTGGCCATATCTTTAAGCAAAGAAAATCAGCACAGCTTGTTTAATTCACAGCTATTTATGGCTGGGCAAATGATCTGACATTGAGGGCTGAGAGTCTAGAAAGGGAATGGAAAGTCTTCCAAAGGCTGCTCTGCGTTTTGGGTTTCAGAGTCAGGAAACTGGGTGCTCACCCCTCAACCCACTAATTGTGAGCCTCACCAGCACAATTTGGAGGGTCTCCTCCAAATCCCAGGCTTGCTGGTGGACATGGACCTGCACGTGCTGCAGAATCCCATGGCCACACCAGCCCTGACAACATCATTGAGCACAAAACTCAGCACAGGAAGGACGTGGAGCTGTTGGAGCCAGTCCAGAGGAGGTCACAGAGGTGATCCGAGGGCTGGAGAACCTCCTGTATGAGGACAGGCTGAGAGAGTTGGGGTTGTTCAGCCTGGAGAAGAGGAGGCTGTGAGGAGACCTCTTTTTTAGCCTTAAACTAACATGACGCCATGGTAGTTAAACTGGATTAACTGTCATTACAAGGACCTACATGAGGGCTTTGTGACTTCTCTTCCTCCTTTGCTCTGCTCCTAACACACCCAAAGCAGGGGAGAGCGTAACACGTGTCAAGGACACGACTTCCTCTGCTGCTCGAAATAACTAGAACAGCAATGAATCTCCAGGATCAGATGGTGTTCACCCAAGGGGAAAAGTACTCGCATCAGAAGTTGCTTAACTATTAACCGCAGTGGATAACCTTTGCTTCAGTCTGTGGCAGGGCCAGAGGGTGGGAGGTGGCAAACACAGAGCTAATTTTAGAGAAGGGTTCCCAGGGCTGGGCATGAAACCTCAGCAAGTCTAGTGGAAACTGCAATCGAGGCTGGAAGTCACAGCCGAATGAGAAACACGGTGGAAAGAGGTAGAGTCTGTGACGTTCAACAGAGGGAAGGGAGGCTCTGCAATTCTTTGAAGCAATCACAAGGACATGAGATGGTCCAGCTGATAAAGGTGGCTTGCATCAAGACCTTAGAGCGACTTCCTCAGCCAAGGCTTTTAAAGCTGTCCTGCAGGGAGAGGCAAAGCAGTCTCCTGAGCCCACAACTGCTTCAATGAGAAAGAGTGGGACTTAAAGGGCAGTTTTCACAACAAAAGGAAGTCATCCCAGCTCCCAGGGGGCCTGGGTGAGAGTCTGGGCTGCTTGATGTAGATGGTCTGGAAGAGGGATGGGCACAGTGAGCTACAAAGGGTGTTGAGATGAAGTTATTTAGGGCTGCAAAGCTGCAAGCTGACTGGGAGGAGCTGTGGAAGGGCACCATAATACCAGGTGACAGGAGGATGGAACAGCAGACGAAATACAATATTGACTAATATTCCTGGGGGGAAGTGAGTTCAAGCTGTTCTCATTTGAGACCTGGGCGATCTGCGCATGGATCTGCCCAGGGCGGCTGCTCCAGCCCTGCCTCTGGTGTGCAGGCAGTCCCTGAGCAGATCCTGCACATCTCACCTCTCAAAACAGCACCAGCAGTTTCACCGCTTGCAACACAAGCACAAAAACCTACAGAGATCTTACAAACCCAGCAGCACACACCCAGCACGCTCAGGCTGGGTTGGTGTCTGCCTTGCTAAGGAAAGGCTACTTGACGTTAAAGACACCAGAGATCACCAGATAAATCTTCGCCCTATTCCAGCCCCTTGAAGTCGAACCACCTCACCTCCATCTGCCCCCAAACCACAACCAGCTGCAAGAGGGACAACAGTTGCAGTCACAAACCTTTCCGACTCTGGAGCCCCAAGTCTCTTCAGAAGGTGTCCATGTACCACTGCTGCATCTGAAGTGCTGTAAGATGCTGGGAATCGCAAGCTCCACTGGAAATTATTCCAATGTTCACCTTGGTAAAGCCACTCCATGCCTGGAGAGAAAGCAAATTGCAGCCAGGGTGTTATAGAGACAGTGGTGGGGGAGAAGAGATTCCATTGTCCTTAACAGGTCTCACTGTATAAACAGGCAGGATTAGGTTCTCCATCTCCATACAATTTAGCTACACGAACCAGCAGGTTGAGGGAGAGGATTCTGCCCCTCTTCTCTGCTCCCCTGAGACCTCACCTGGAGTCCTGTGTCCAGTTCTGGAGTCCTCAGCACAGGGAGGACACGGAGCTGTTGGAGCGAGTCCAGAGGAGGCCATGGAGATGACCCAAGGGCTGGAGAACCTCCTGTACGAGGGAGGACAGGCTGAGAGAGTTTGGGTTGTTCAGCCTGGAGAAAAGAAGGCTGCAGGGAGACCTTAGAGCAGCTTTCACTACAGAAAGGGGCTCCAGGAAAGCTGGGGAGAGGCTCTTGATCAGGGATGGCAGGGAGAGGATGACAGGGAATGGTTTTGAGCTGAGAGAGGGGAGATTGAATTGAAATTTTAAGCAGAAATGTTTTGCTGTGAGGGTGGGGAGGCCCTGGAACAGGTTGCCCAGAGCAGGGGTGGCTGCCCCATCCCTGGAGGGGTTCAAGGGCAGGTTGGATGGGGCTTGGAGCCCCTGATCCAGTGGGAGGTGTCTGGGACTGGCTGGGCTTGGAGGTCCCTTCCAACCCAAACCATTCTGCGCTTCTATGATCCTACCACTCTATAAACCAAACCAACCAGCACCCAACTCGTCACATGCACCATCCCTGCATCCCCACAGCCCTGGCACGAAGGCCCCACGGCCTCCTTCGCACAGCTGCGTCTCCCCATTTTTTCATAGAATCATAGAACAACCAGGTTGGAAGAGACCTATCGGATCACCGAGTCGAACCATGCAACCCTTGGGGTCCAAAGAACAAATCAAACGATTCCCTTGGCCCTGAAATGGTGTTAGATCACTGGAAATCTTGGGCAGGAGGCTCCAAGCTGCTCCCAGGCCTGACACGAGATGGCGGTGGCAGCCCGGGCTGGGGCCCTCGCCTAGCTTTACACCCTTTAATTCACTTTATTCGCTTCTTAAAGCAAAACGCGCTCCAGTTGGGGTTGGATCTGCCCTGCCCTGCTTAATCAAACCTCTCCAAGGACACTTGGCTGTGTAATTTTGATTTTCTAAAGGGAGTGACCGGTTCGCGTTCGATCCCGGCCTTGCCTGGTCAGTAAAATAGCAGCAGAGGTTTAAGGTTTATCAGGGGAAAGAAAAAAAAAAAAAACTCCAGCAGGGAGCTCGCTAGGGCAATCAAATCCATTTCCAGAGCTGCAGGGAAAAGCCACGATGTATAATTTATTTGAGGCTTTTTTTTTTTTTCTCCTCTCCCTGTTTGCAGATTGCACAGTTTCTAAATATATTGGTCCAGCTATTCAAAAATTATTCATGAATCTCTTCAGTGAATAATACTTGACCTGTGGATCGCCTGAAAAAAGTGAATATTGCAATCAAATTCACCGTCGCGGCTGTAATTTATTGTAGCTACCAGATGTGTACGGCTCAGGTAATTAACTCAGGATGAAGCTGAAATTGCGTATTTGATTGTAATATTTCAATTCACGGTTTTGACGGCGCTAGCCAGCTCCAAAAGTCACCTAATCAAGAACTGGGCAAAAGTACTTTCTCTCTGACATAACTGGATGGGATTTGAGGTCTCTTCCAGACCCAAACCATGATGATAAGCAGTACTTACAACAAAATCTCTGCAGCTTTTTGGATCTTTTCCCCTGAAGATGTTGCGAGCAGGGTAGGGTGGACGTTCTTCTCTTTGAGGGAGCCCAAGTCTGCGCTCAGGGCTATTTACAGCTTTGTGTTCTGGGGCTGCCTGGATGGAGACTCACTCTCTGAAGAGGGCTGGAAAGCCTCTCATCCCCTGTGGAGAGCTGAGAGCCCAGGGGTGAGGGGACGGAGCACAGGGTCCCCCAGCAGAGCATCCTCGGTCCTGCTCAGAAGGGCTGAATGCTTTGATTGGTTACAGAAATCTCCAAGCACGCTGGCAACGCCAAGCATGTAAAGATCATGAGTCACATCTCCCGGTGTCACAGACTTGGCTTTCCAACCTCGCCGTTTCTTTTAAATAAATAAATTCTTGGGTGTTTCAGTCGTTCTTCTCATCTGCAGAGCCTTTCGGCACTCACAGGGCTAAGCTTTCCTTGCCACCACCAGCGTTAAACGTGTACATTCTTTTTTCTCTCTTTTATTTGTAAGTTAAGGTCTCCCCCTCTCTCACAATCTCTAGAGTAGGAGCTCTCGAGTTCTCTCCACCACAGGAGGAGCAGGGTTGCCACCTAGGGACTTCAGGAGAGTTGGAAAAATAAGCTTTCTCCAGGATGAGCTGTTTAAGGGATGGGTGGAAGAAGTGCTGAGGGGCATGGTTTAGTATTTGATAGTAATGGTTGGAGACTCAAGGATCCGGTGGGTCTTTTCCAACCTGGTGATTCTATGATTCTCTGCCGCGTTTCCCTGGGGTAGCAGCCGCTTGCCTGCTTGCTGCAGGTGTGACAGGAGATGCTCCTTTGGGCTTGGCTTCTGTTTTCCCGCAAAATTATTAAACCCTGTGGCTCGGGGATGGGTGCCGGCCAGAAACCCTGCCCTGCAGCCACCAGCTGCCTCAGAAACACCATCGCCCGGCCCCTCCGTCGCGGGCGCCAGGGATATATTCATCCTTAGATGCAACTCTACACCTGTAATTTATTGATTCAATTTTTCACGTTTAGCTGGAGAAGTTTCTCAGCAGACAAAAATTGAAGGAGGATTTGCTGCCTCCGCCCTGGCAGGAAGATTTACACGGGAGCAAATGATTTGTAACAAATACAGCACAAGATGGATGGAGCCGCTTCTCTTGTTCACAAATTATTCGCAGACTGTGGGCTGGAAGAAGAAGAAATTTCTTCCTTGCTTTGTAAAATACGCAGAACGTGCATTTTTTTATGATTATTTACGACTACTTTCACAGGAAAAAACACTCCCGAAAATACCTCTTGCAGAATTCTCGCAGCTCACAAGTATAGGATATGGCAGGATAGGAATGGTTGGACTCGATGATCCGATGGGTCTCTTCCAACCTGGTTGTTCTATGATTCTATGAAGTTTTCTAGCTGGTGACCTGGGGAAAGGACAAGTTTGGAGGGCTTTTCCCTTTCTCTTTTTTTTTTTTTTTCCTTTTTAGCAATTGCCTTGACCACTGTGGCTTTTGTCACGGGTTTGAGCCTCTGCGCATTAAAACATCATAAAGTTTAAGTTCCTAGCCTCAACTTTTCTCCCCAGCCTGCTCGAGGGAGGAAATTGGATAGTTTTGAATTTGAATTTTGAATTGTTTGACAGGAATGGTTGGACTCGATGACCCGATGGATCTCTTCCAACCTGGTTATTCTATGATTCTATGAAATTGCAGGAACAGCTCTACGATTTTGCTGGCTGAGCACAGCTCCTTCAATCAAGCTCCAGGGCAAATGTTCCCAAGCAGCCTTTGTGATGGGATCCTGCAAGTGTTCCCGGCACAAGTGCTGCTTCAAGAAACATCTTTCTGGCAAGAAGGGAGCTTTCCGGAGCCTCAGGTTCCACCAGGAGAAAGCAGTGGGAGATGAACAAGTAAATAGAAACAGGGACCCCTGACATCCAGAAAAATATTTCTAGGTAGGACGTACCGGGGTTTGTTTAAATTCCATATTTCCCATCTAAAGAATCATAAACAACCAGGTTGGAAGAGACCCACCGGATCATCGAATCAAACCGTTCCTATCAAGCACTAACCCATGTCCCTCAGCACCTCGTCCACCCATCCCTTAAACACCTCCAGGGAAGGTGACTCAACCACCTCCCTGGGCAGCCCATTCTAGTGCCCAATGACCCTTTCTGTGAAAAATTTTTTCCTAATGTCCAGCCTGACCCACCCCGGTGGAGCTTGAGGCCATTCCCTCTCATCCTGTGCCTGGTCTCTTGGGAGAAGAGCCCAGCTCCCTCCTCTCCACAACCTCCTTTCAGGTAGTTGCAGAGAGCAATGAGGTCTCCTCTCAGCCTCCTCTTCTCTAGGCGAAACACTCCCAGCTCCCTTAGCCACTCCTCATAGGGCCTGTTCTCCAGCCCCTTCACCAGCTTTGTTGCTCAGCAGGGACACCTCCCACTGGCTCAGGGGCTCCAAGCCCCATCCATCCTGCCCCTGAACCACTCCAGGGATGGAGCAGAACTCTCTTTCTTAAAGAACTCTCTTTTTCCTACTTCCATAGCTGGAATGAAAATGCATTTCCATGTACCTGGCAATGCTGTGAGTGGGGGCAGATCCTTGATCCAACCGTGCTGAATCCCTGTGTCATTCAGAGCTTCCCTTCTTCTAAACTGAAAGAGAGGAGATTGAGATGAGATCTCAGGAAGAAATGTTTTGCTATGAGGGTGGGACGCCCTGGAACAGGTTGCCCAGAGCAGGGGTGGCTGCCCCATCCCTGGAGGGGTTCAAGGCCAGGTTGGAGCCCCTGATCCATGGGAGGTGTTCCTGCTCGTGGCAGGGGTGGGATTGGGTGGGCTTTGAGGTCCCTTCCAACCAAACCATTCCATGATTCTATTATTCTAGTCATCCAGGTGAGTGAAGCTGCTATAAACCTCAATCTTGTGGTAACTGCATCCTGCAGGAGCCACACAACCCTGTGAAACAGGGCATTGTCACAGCCTGGAGGGAGGAAAGAACCATACAGTTAATAAAAAAAACATAAGATAAATCTTATATTTTTGCCCCAGAGATCCAGCGGCTGCCAGGTCACTACTCAACCCCCTGTTTTCATGGCTCATGTGTCCAGATGTGAGCGTGTGTGCCTGCGGTTCCTATCGATCGGTGCCGATCACATAACATACGCAAAACCCATCGGCCTGTGAGCTGAGCAAACACAGAGCTGCTCTGCAAATGCATTACGGGTGGGAGCAGATGGGTTGCCTGCTTAAATAAATGCATTTGCACACTCCTCTAGGTCTGCTTTCCAAGCCACCAGTTTGTTTATCTCACACGGTGCAGCCAGGCTCTCACACGCTGCTCACCAAACCCTCCCTGGTCTCAGGTTCAGGTGCTTTCAGTTTTCCGTATAGAAAACCTGAACACAAATACATTTTTGCAAACATAACTAAAAAAAAAATAAAACCTGGTCTCTTTGGATTTGTAAGGTACGAGCACAGCGCTGTTGACATTCACGGGCTGTTAATTGGAATCATCCATAACACAGCAGTTGGAGACAGCAAAATAGACACAGAATAAAAATATCTCCAATGCCCTGGTCCTGCGGATGCCGAGGAACTTTGTGCTCTGGAGCAGAAGCTGCCGTGAGCAACAGCATTTGATTCCTCCTGGGGCTGCGCATGGGGCTAGTTGGGAGTCAGGGTGAACCAGGGAGGGAGAGAAGAAAGAAGAGGAGGCGGAATTAAGAGGAGGAGGAAGAAAGAAGAGAAGGAGGAGGAAGAAAGAAGGAGGAGGAGGAGGAAGAAAGAAGAGAAGGAGGAGGAAGAAAGAAGAGAAGGAGGAGGAAGAAGAGAAGGAGGAGGAAGACAGAAGAGAAGGAGGAGGAAGACAGAAGAGAAGGAGGAGGAAGACAGAAGAGAAGGAGGAGGAAGACAGAAGAGAAGGAGGAGGAAGACAGAAGAGAAGGAGGAGGAAGAAAGAAGAGAAGGAGGAGGAAGAAGAGGAGGAAGAAAGAAGAGAAGGAGGAGGAAGAAAGAAGAGAAGGAGGAGGAAGAAAGAAAAGAAGGAGGAGGAAGAAGAAGAACAAAGAGGAGGAGGTAGAAGGAGGAAGAAAGAATAGGAGTAGGAGGAAGAAAGAAGAGGAGTAGGAGGAAGAAAGGAGAGGAGGAGGAGGAAGAAAGGAGAGGAGGAGGAGGAAGAAAGGAGAGGAGGAGGAGGAAGAAAGGAGAGGAGGAGGATGAGGAGGAAAGAAGAGGAGGAGGAAGAAGAAGAAGAACGAAGAGGAGGAGGAAGAAGAAGAAAGAAGAGGAGAGCAGTAGTTTCAGCCCTGTTCCCTCAGCACAATCGTGGAGAGCAACAGCTGTTGGGCTCTCAGTGGTCACCTTTGTTGGCAGCTCCAGCCAGGAGAGCTCGCTGGCTGCTGACGTGGCACTCGGCTGTGTCACCTTGCCCTGTCCCCTGCGCCGGGCACAGTGAGAGCCTGGACCCAGAGGAGAGAGCAGCCTTCACAGAGGGTCACACGCCTCCTTCCTAATTCTTCTGTTTGCTTTTGCAGCTTAAAATAAGAAAGAAAAGCAGACGAAGCCAAGAGGCCAGCAGAGGAGGGGGAGGCATTTCCCCTTCACTAAGTCCTTCCTCTTTCTGCGTTTCCTTACTTCCCCCCTTCCAGTTTCTTCCCCTACCTGTTGAAACAGGGAAACCGCAACGCGATGACGGAAAAGCTGCAATCGCAACGTGTGGAGCTGTTTTGCCTGCAAATAATTTCGTTAAAAAAAAAAAACAAAAAAAAAATCAAAAAAAAAAACAATCCAGAGGAAGAAAGCTTTCCCACAGCTGCTCGGCCGCAGGTGGCACCCAGTGCTGCCGACCACCCCTCCCACCACCCTGGGGCTTCTCACCAGACGTGTTCCCACCCCGGCAAAAGTCAATGTTTACATTTGTCACCTATATTTTTAGTGCCTCTCATCCTTGGCTGTGCCTCAACCCAGCCTCGTGGGCCGAGTGCCATGTCGAAAGGCACCTCCCAGCAAATGCAACTTCCTTTCTGGAAGGACAGAGGAAAGAAAATCCCCAGGTGAATCCTGGCAAGAGCTGGTGGCGGGGTCCCTGTCTCACCTGTCCTTCAGGTTCTTCCAGTTCACCAGGACAAGGTGCGCAGCGAAGGCATTTGCTCAGCAAGTGGCCTCCCAGAACGTGACCTCCGTGAAGGCAAACAGCTCTTAGAACAGCAAAGTGCCCAGCACTGACCCCTTACTCTGGTCTGGCTGCACCGCAGAGGGACCCTCAGGGTAAATCCGTCAGGGTTTGGTGCTCTTTTGGGGTCTGCTTCTACGAGGACGTCCAAGAGTTACAAATAATAGTGACCAATTCTCATAGGATCTTGGATGGTTTGGGTTGGAAGGGACCTCAAACCCATACACAGTCCCATCCTTTGCCATGGGTAGGGACACCTTCCATGGGTCAGGGGCTCCAAGCCCCATCCAACCTGCCCTTGAACCCCTCCAGGGACACCTCCCATGGATCAGGGGCTCCCAGCCCCATCCAACCTGCCCTTGAGCATCTCCAGGGATGGAGCAGCCACTCCTGCTCTGGGCAACCTGTTCCAGGGCCTCCCCACCCTCACAGCAAAACATTTCTTCCTGAGATCTCATCTCAATCTCCCCTTTTCCAGCTTAACATCTGCGTTATTTTCCCTTCTGCCTGTAAGAGTGATGTGATCCTACACATCCTTAAGGGAAACAACTCCATCCTGGCGAGAAATTAACTTCTTGCAAATATCAGAGAGATCTTTTTTCTATGTGACAAACCCCAGAACATCCGAGATGACAGTGTCCCCAGCAGCAACTTGAAGCCGGGCACTCGAGCCCACCTCTTTCCAAACAGCAACCAGGATCCAGACAAGATGAGAGGCCTACGAGCTCTGCCAGCCAGAATAAGCCTTTTAGAATCATAGAACAACCAGGTTGGAAGGGACCCATCGGATCATCTAGTCCAACCATTCCTATCAAATGCAAATGCCAGGAGAGGGAAGGGGCCAGTTGCCATCTGCGATGGCAACTGGCCCCTTCCCTCTCCTGGCATTTGCATAGCCCTGTCCCCGGCCACAGGGTTGGCTGGAGCAGGAATGTTGCAGCAGCAGAGGTCGCGGAACCCAGGCCGAGCAAGGCTTGGAGATGCTGCAGAGAAGGACAGGGATAAAGTAGATCTCTACCACAGCAGGAGTGTTTACAAGGTTTAAAAGCCCCACGTTACCACTGACAATTAACCGGAGAGAGGCAGAGGAGCATTGTTCCCAACCATAACCGTGTGTATTTTTAGATAAAGATGTGCCACAAATGTTTTGTAAAGGAAATTTCTTCGCCTAAAGCATCCACTTTCTCAAGCCTCCAGCGGCACAGCGCAAACCACGCTGCTAAAAACAATCGTTCCTGCATTTGTTTGTGGAGCATAGATCATAAAATACACAGTTTATTCGGGAGTGGCTGTGTACTCTTCTATTTCTGTCCCTCCTTATTCAATGTCATGGAGTAAAACAGGCAACAGTGAGTCCGGCGAGGGACACGGTCCTGCCCTGTAGAGATTACAGTCTCCATGAGATAACCGGCTGTAAATTATAGGTGGTGAGGCACAGACCTCAGAACGGGGAGAAGAGCCTGGTTTGGGAAAGAAAGGGAGAGAAGCAAGAACGGGGAGAAGAGCCTAGTTTGGGAAAGAAAGGGAGAGAAACAAGCCTTAAGAAAGACATTGAAGGAAAATGGAAAGAGGAGGAAACCTAGGAATTTCAAAGAATTATTATTTATTCTTCGAAATTCCTAGGTTTCCTCCTCTTTCTGTTCGTACAGAATGTTTGTACAGCATAACACTGAGAAAAGGACTGATCCGCAGAGTTGAGATCCAGAGCCCACATGCAACCGACCTTCTGGTATCTGACTTGGGGCAGGCAGGAGACTCCAAATATTGAATTCTTAAAACCACAGAGACTCTAAGGAAAATGAGACGCAACCTTACCTGACCTCTGAAAGCTCCTCTCCCCCGAATGCTTGCCAAGTGCCGGAGCCATCAGCAAGTCAACCTTACTCACAGGTCCCTGGTCTCTAGGTCTGGGAGACCTGAAAGCAGCTTCCAGTACTGAGAGGGGCTCCAGGAAAGCTGGGGAGGAGGATCGGGGATTTTAGGGATAGGATGAGGGGAACAGTTTTCCCTCTCTGAGAGAGCTGGGGTTGTTTAGCCTAGAGAAGAGGAGGCTGAGAGGAGACCTCATTACTCTCGACAACTACCTGAAAGGAGGTTGTGGAGAGGAGGGAGCTGGGCTCTTCTCCCAAGCCCTCTGCAAGTGAGCTTGTGCGATTATGGTTGGACTCAATGATCCAATGGGTCTCTTCCAACCTGGTTGTTCTATGATTCTAAGGAACAGTTTAAGCATCCTGATCCGTGGGAGGCATCCCCGCCCGTGCCAGGGCATTGGAACTGGATGGGCTTTAAGGTTCCTTCCAAACCAAAACATTCCATGGTTCTCTAATGTGGGACAAGGTGGCTTATAGACCAAACAGCTCCTCCACGTGATGCCTTTGCTCAGGCTAGAAACCAGGCTAGCAAAGTTCTTCCCATGGTTGCTCCTCAGCCTTTTGTTTGTAGCCTCAGCTGAGCAGAACCTCAATCTCTGTGTGGGAACAAGGGAAGCACGAGATCTAAGCGAGGCAAGGGCAGGGAGAGGGGACACCATTTACTAGGTCAGCTGGGGTACCTGGGAAAAGCAGACATGCTTTTAGGCGCATAAGGCTTCCTTCGGTCTGAAATAGAAGCAATAACCTTAGAGCTAAATACAGGTTGAGAATAATTGTTCTGAGTTAAACTTCATTCCATTAATGAATTCGGCAATTTGAGGGAAAGGATGATTGGTTCCCATTGATCAAAGGGAGGCTACTAGCCAGAGGAGAGCTTATAATGTCATTTATGGCACAAAGAGAGGGCGAGAGAGACAGGAATAATTATTGCCTAGGGATGGCTGATGGTAGCAAGAACTATAATGTAATGTGCAATCAATATCAATGTGATTTTTATATCCTAGAGTCAGGAATCTTAGCACTCGCGTTGTCTTTTGAAGCAGTTTTGGAGACCTTCCTGGAAGGCTGGAAGTGAGAGGTCAGAGATAAAGTGGTTGATCTCTTACCTAGTGTTTCTGTCCTTTGTCAGTCATAGAATCATAGAACAACCAGGTTGGAAGAGACCCATCGGATCATCGAGTCCAACCATTCCTATCAAACACTAAACCATGTCCCTCAGGAAGGTTTTGTTTCCTAGGACGTGCCAGTCCCAGGAAACCTGCAGTTTCCTAAGGATCTAGATTTTCACCTAAAAACTAAGTTCTTAGCAGAGAAAAGCAAGAATAGTCTGCAACCTAATTAAGACTTTTCTCAGAAGACTATGGTGCGAGTTTGATTATTGTTTATGATTACCTTATAATTTC
The DNA here is from genome assembly GCA_033558105.1 of Coccyzus lansbergi. Lineage (NCBI taxonomy): Eukaryota > Metazoa > Chordata > Aves > Cuculiformes > Coccyzidae > Coccyzus > Coccyzus lansbergi. Next base: position 12,156 of record JAUMJK010001449.1, on the reverse strand, counting down.
TGAAATCTTCTTGGAGACAGGGATCACGGTTTCTTGACTGGTTTGGGGTGGCAATACTGAAACGAGTCTGTAAGGATGCACCACCAGCCTAGGAGGCAGAGATGGAGAATGTCATTACATGTTACTTAAACTTGAGAACAATCGCTATTTCATTTTAAATACAATCTATGGCTCAGGCAGTCAATGACATAGAAGATGAGGTTCACAAGTATCTGCAGAGCAGGGAACTGCCCCAACTGTTAACGTTTTCAGTGGGATTCGGGAATTTTGCAGTCAAACAAAAGTGCAAACAGAGGTGCTGTGCTTACCAGACCAACCCTGAGAGGCACAGGCGGGCGAGAACTTGAGAACTCGCCGGCTTCAAAACTCCGTGGCAGTTATCTGCAGCATCTGAGGCTCAGCAGGGAGTTAAAGGCTTAAAGTGTGGGCTTAAAACCATCGAAAGCACTCTTGACGAGGCTGAAACCATCTGCCGAGGCCTGGGCAGGCAGTTCAGGGCTGGTGGCAGAGCCCAGCAGCCTCGTCTCTGTGCAGGCACATGGGGAGCTTACTCCTCTGGTCTAAAGAAAATCAAAGGGGAATTTGTTTCAGTTTGTAAAAGCAGTCTGCAAGTCTAATTTTGACCAGCAGCAACCTCAGCGAGTAGGCTGGTGTAAAACTTTCACATGATTTGTGCTGGAGAAATATATCCTTCCATATCTATAGAAACGCCCACAGGAATTCTCGTAGAGAACCACAATGGTCTGTATGTGAGATTTTACTGCTCGGGAGGCCTTCTGCTCCGAGAGCCGATGAATCAGCCTCTACATACCATGGACCATGAGAATCAAGGGCTTTACTTTTATCTGCATGACTTCTTTCCGAATGTAAAGGTCACCTAACACTCATGAGGTTAAGTGAACTGTACAATGGAGAAGCCTCGAAGGCCACGAGGCTGAAGGCAGGGAGGGCAGCTCAGAAGGTGTTCCTGTGGCAAACAGGAACACCTTGTTTAGCCTAGAGAAGAGGAGGCTGAGAGGAGACCTCATTACTCTCTACAACTACCTGGAAGGAGGTTGTGGAGAGGAGGGAGCTGGGCTCTTCTCCCAAGGGACAGGGGACAGGACGAGAGGGAATGGCCTCAAGCTCCACCAGGGGAGATTTAGACTGGAGCGTAGGAGGAAGTTTTTCACACAGAGGGTCGTTGGGCATTGGAATAGGCTGCCCAGGGAGGTGGTTGATTCCCCTTCCCTGGAGGTGTTTAAGGGACGGGTGGATGAGGTCCTGAGGGACATGGGTTAGTGTTTGATAGGAATGGTTGGACTCGATCATCCGATGGGTCTCTTCCAACCTGGTTGTTCTATGATTCTATGAAACAGACACTGGATGAAGTTCCCTGTTGACAGCACAAAGAGAGCAGTAGCCAGCGAGCGTCTAACACCTGCTAACAGTGAATTTCAATGGAGACAGAGGAGGAGACCAACACAGAAAAGGGCAGCAGCTCGTCCAGGATTGGATCGAGGGTGGGGGGGGCCAACTTATCACCTGTTATATCAAGTTCTTCCCTGACCCATCACCTCCCATTTCTGCCATTTGCATTACTGGAAGACGCTGCCCAAGCTCCATAGAATCATAGAATCACCAGGTTGGAAGAGACCCACGGCATCATTGAGTCCAACCATTCCTATCAAACACTAACCCATGTCCCTCAGCACCTCATCCACCCACACCTTAAACACCTCCAGGGAAGGTGAGTCAACCTGGGCAGCCTCTGCCACTGTCCAATCACACTTTCTGTGAAGAAATTTTTCCTAATGTTGAGCCTGGTGGAGCTTGAGGTCATTCCCTCTTATCCTGTCCCCTGTCCCTTGGATGAAGAGCCCAACTCCCTCTCCGCAACCTCCTCTCAGGTAGTTGCAGAGAGCAAAATGCAGATTCACCCAGGTTTGTGAGGCTGTGAGGTCTCTCGCGGTCCTTACCCACATCCCGACATTCAGTAGTTCTTTACACCTTGTGCAGAGAGAACGTGAAGTCAAGTGAGCCTTAGCCTGCCAGGAGTGGAGGGAGAGGGGGCCTGTCGGTGGCCTGAGCCTCGTGTGCCGAGGTCTCCCATGGCACAGCAGCTCCTGGCATCGAGGAATCAAAGAGATGAGGTCAGGGAGAAGTGAAGTCTGGTGAAAAGGGAGCAGCACAAAAGCAGTAGAGCGAGAGGCAGCGAACAAAGGCAGCAAAGCACAAGGCAGCCCTTCGGAGGATGCTGCGGGAGAGGCAGAAAAGACAAAGGAGCCGGTTATGAGTGTGGCAGGGAGTGAATATCTTCTGGAAGGCAAAAGGGTGGCTTTCTGAGGCTGTTTCTAACTGCATTACCCAGTCCTGCTGATGCGACCTTCCCAAAGAAGTGCACAGGGGCATCGAACAATAATCATAGAACCACAGAACATGGAACAACCAGGTTGGAAGAGACCCATCGAATCATCGAGTCCAACCATTCCTATCAAACACTAAACCATGTCCAAAAAAAACCCATAACTAAGCTTCTACATTCCCAGAGTCCTTGTTTGGTTTATGCTGTGGGTAATCTCGGAGCTAAGGGGGAGAGGGAATGCAGCGCAATGAGCTCCATGGGGCTGCCAGGCTGTTTAATGGTGTCTCCGCTCTCCGAGGAGGAAAATCTCCCCAATTTCAGGCCTGTGAAGCATTAAATGGAAACTGCAGGATCCACCAGAAGCGCCGTCGGTGCCACAGACTGATCTAGCACACAAAAGCCGACGGAATAAAGGATGGAGGCCGAGGGATCGGTGCTGTATGCCAAGGTTTTGCTAAAAATATTTTACACCTGCTCTCTGCTCCGCACACTGATCATATTTTGTCTGTGAGGTAGAGAACTCGCTGTGCCAAAGAGAACGTGGTTTCTGTTCCCAGGGCTTAATGCTTTTTCCCTCCTGTTAAGGCAAAACTCCTTCCTACCATCACTAAAATAAAGCCAAGGGGACAAAAGTCATGTGCGTGCCGCCTTGGTAACAGCTTAACCGCTCCTGGTGCTGATCTTTGGAAACCAGCCCTTCAGCAGGATTTTACAGCTCTGGCACTTCAATTTAGCAAACTTTTTATGCAGCTCAGGAGAGGAATGCAGCCAACTCTGTGCACTCAATTTAAATCAACTTGCTGATGATATAAAAAAGAGTGCTGAACCACCGCTTTTCTTCGTCTGCTCCAGAAGCCCCAACACAAACTCGGAGGTATTTACTCCTGAACCATTAATGGAACAGTCTGGGGCGTCGGATCAGTAAATGGACTCTGGTTGGATCCCGTGCCGGGGCCAAAGAGCTGATTTCACAACTAGTTGTTTGGCTACTTGCTGTTTCAGAGAGGCAGCCAGGCTGTTTGCTGCTGACAGGCTCTTCTCAGCTGCAGTACAGTTGGGGGCACAGGGGGCAGGAGGCTGTGCCGTACCTGGGTGAGGATTCCCCCCAGCTCTCAGCAGCCAGAGATGGTGCGAGCCAGGTTTAACAGCTCTCTACAAGCTTATTGTTCTCTCCAACTACCTGAAGGTACCATTCCTATCAAACACTAACCCATGTCCCTCAGCACCTCATCTACCCGTCCCTTAAACACCTCCAGGGAAGGTGAATCAACCACCTCCCTGGGCAGCCTGTTCCAATGCACAATGACCCTTTCCGTGAAAAGCTTCCTTCTAATCTCAAGCCTAAATCTCCCCTGGTGGAGCTTGAGGCCGTTCCCTCTTGTCGTTTGTATCAATCACGATAGCTTAGTTGAAGTTAAAAGAACTACGAAACTTGTACTCACCAGGACTCCAGCGCCAGCCCAGCCCCTGCCGTCCCCATTCCCATCTGCAGCACGGGATGCAGCAGCGAAGCGCTATGGCTTGTGAACTCCACCCGGGAGCTGGCTCTGCTTTGCAGGAACAATCAGATCAGTTTAATTTTAGCGATTGCTGCTCGCCTCCTGATGAAGAGCAAGGTCTCTGGTCTCCCCACCAGCCCCTCTCAACCCTGAGGCCAAGGCGCCTCTCAACTCCGTTCCACACATCTCAGATTATTATGATTTTCAAGAGCTGCTGACTGAGCGAGCCTTGCAGATGGAAACATGAGACAGGGTGCCCGTAGCAACGGAGAGGACACACACACACACACTTAGGGTTTTACCCTTTTCTTCACCATAAATTCACAGAATCACAGAACAACCAGGCTGGAAGGGACCCACCGGACCATCGAGTCCAACCACTCCCACCAAACACTAACCCATGTCCCTCAGGACCTCATCCACTCGTGCCTTAAACCCCTCCAGGGAAGGGGAATCAACCACCTCCCTGGGCAGCCTATTCCAATGCCCAATGACCCTTTCCGTGAAAAACTTCTTCCTAATCTCTAGCCTAAATCTCCCCTGGTGGAGCTTGAGGCCATTCCCTCTCGTCCTGTCCCCTGTCCCTTGGCAGAAGAGCCCAGCTCCCTCCTCTCCACAACCTCCTTTCAGGGAGTTGGAGAGAGTAACGAGGTCTCCTCTCAGCCTCCTTTTCCCTAGGCTAAACACCCTCAGCTCTCTCAGCCGCTCCTCATAGGGCCTGTTTTCTAGTCCCTTCCCCAGCTTCGTTGCTCTTCTCTGGACTCACTCCAGAGCCTCAACATCCTTCTTGTGCTGAGGGGCCCAGAACTGAACACAGGATTCAAGGAGCGGCCTCACCAGTGCTGAGTCCAGAGGGAGAAGAACCTCCCTGGCCCTGCTGGTCACACCATTTCTGATACAAGTCAGGATGCCATTCAATTCAAGACGTCCTCCAAGGTTTAACCTATGCTGGCAATTTTAAGGACTTAAATTGCAAGTTCACAAGAGAAAACACAAAAGAACTTGCACAACTGACCCAATGATCCCTTTTCCTCTTCCTCTCCTTTTTATTTCCCAAACGCACTCACCTGACAGCCCAGGTAGAGAGCGGAACACCGGGTGCGTGCAAATGAAACCAGGGACCGAGCTGGCACCCAGCTGGAACAGAATGTCGCAATGGGAATGTTTGAGCTAACAAATTCAGCACCAAACTTCAGCAAAAGATAAATAAACGGGTGAAGCAGACTGCCCAGCAAGCACACCTCTTTGATTTCTGTAAGGAGTGAGAGTAAACGTTAAAACCCTTCGGATCCGCATGGAGAAAACTGGAAGCTCTGTCCAGGCTGTTCCCTTGCCAAGCACCAGGTACAACCCAGGGAGGACAAACCCTGCTTAGTAACATCTTTATAATAAAAAGTGCTGCAAAAATCAACCCTGTTTCCAGAGCTTCCTTGCTGCACAGCACTGCCCTTCCATGTGGAGCTGGATGCAGTGGCAGGAACAAATCTGCACGTGGAGAGGATAAGCTCAGTGGCCTTTAGGACAAACCATCTCAGTGTAGGTCACAGGAACAGATATATCCCGGAACATGAAGTAGAGTCTCCACCACCTGAGCTGCTCAACCTTCTGGGCAGTATTATTGTACTGTAAATAGTAAAACTGCAGTAAGCTTGGAATTCAAATAAAAAACAAATAGAAATAATGCACAAACAGAATCACAAGGATGGAAAAGACCCTCAGGAACATCAAGTCCAACCATTCCCATCAGCCACTCAACCATGCCCCTCAGCCCATGTGTTCGCTGAATAAGTTATAAGGTTAAGATATTCCAGTTAATTCTCCATTGTCCAGCAATCGAGCCGATATTTTAATTTTTTTTTCCTAATTCCTTTTTAAAGCAAAAGCACGAATCAACCACTTCAAATTACATACCCAATGAGGCGTTTTTAAGTGTGGTTCTGTCCACTGCTGTGCTGTTAGTGGAAAGAGAAGCCAGATGGCAAACTCCATAAAAAGGAGGCAGTTAAGTACAGATAGATGAACGCGTAAAAAAAAGAAAAAAAAAAAACCAACACCACTTGCTCCTTTTACTGCGTTTGAATCGGTTGTCATGGCATTAGAAATGGAAACCATTGTCCACCTCCCACCTCCACCCGCTCCGTTTCCTCAGCCCCTGTCCAAGCAAAGCCCTCGTGGAGCTGCTGGAACCACCCTCTTCCTTCCAGCGCTGAGCCGCTCCCACCAAACTTGGAAGGTGCACACGTGCCCGGGATTTACAACCAAGTGCAAGACTCCTCTCCAGTCTCAAATTCTATTTCAGAATAACCAAAATCCAGATCATTTTATAATCCCCAAACTCCCTCTGTAGCTCACAATTAATCATCACGAGCCAAAAGGCCATTCACTTGGCATAGACCTTCTTCTCTTGGCACAACCAGCACTGCCATGGAAACTAAGGAGATGTTAGTTAGATTAATATATCAAAAAACCAAGTTTCTCTTCTCCTTGACAACGTCCACCAGCAAGGAAAACCATTTGCCCAACAGACTGAAAAGAGTAAGGGATGTGACTCCAAAACAGCTCTGGAAAAGCTGCCTTGTTTTGTCAGCCTCAATTCTTTCTCCTCCTCCCACTCACATTCACGATTTGAGAATCCATTAAGTTAAAACCGGCGAAATCCACTAAAATAAAACCCCTCTGAATGTCACATGGTAGCTGCATTACATTCCTCCTTTTAATAGAGCACATGAAACGAGCGCTTCCCCCGCGAGGTTAGCAAACCGTACATCAGCACTTCCATTCAGGCTGGTTCCTGAGCTGTTAATCCCCGACAGAGACAGAGAACGCTGATGCGTCCGTCCAGGAGCTCCGGAGAGACCCCTTCAAACCCCTCCCGGTGACACGAGAAGCAAACCGCACCGAATCCCCCGAGTCCCTTCTAGAGACAGAGCACAGCAACTCCACAAGCACATCGCTCGCAAGAATTAAAACAACAAAACGCAATTACCTTCTGGCTCCGGTTAAGGCAAGCGAGTGAAAGTTGGCTCAAATAATTGTAGGGGCAGCACAGGTCCAGCAGCCCCGTCCCTCGTCTCCGCGACGCCCCGAGTCAAGCTTTGTGCCTCGTTAGCACAATCGCAGCCACCGCGGCCTCTCCTCTCCAGCCGAGCAGCGAGAACAGACACCACAGCAGCCCATTAATTTTAAAGGATTTTAATACAAACTTAATATAAACTATCTCAGTCCCTCTTAACATGTAAGACACTGACTCAAAATACTTTTATACCTTTTTTTTGTTTTTCAAGTATTGCACAATGTAGGTACAAAATTAATATTTACGATTACATTTTCTTCCATAATATATAGCAAAAATCTTTAAACTTTTAACAGAAAATACAATTTGTGTTTCTTTTTTTTTTTTTGAAAAAAGCAAATATTTCGTACATTTTTTTTTTTTAATTCCACCACTAAGGAATATTCTGTACACAACTTTTTCATTTCTATTTTTTTTTCTTTTTAGAATCGATGTCTTTAAGATGGATATCTTACAATTTCAGTAAAAAAAATACAACATGAAGCTGCTGCAGCTGTCACAGATCACTGTAGTAAAAAGATATAAATGCCATACCATGTTGTAGAAACAATATATATACTCTGATATTTTACAAACTTTGTACTAAATTAAATTATACAATTAGAAAAAGACCAATAAACCCACCTATTAGTGCCAATTTTTTTAATATATCTATACATATATGTTTGTGCACATATATATACACACACATGAAAAAAATCAGCCGCGTCCTCGCTATATCTTAAATACTGCAAGAGGCCATATTCTGAGAATAATAAGTTTCGTAATGTACAGTCAGTATAAAATAATTTTGTGCTTGGTTGGCAAATGAAAAAAAAAAATAAAAGAAAAAAAAAATGATGCATGTCGTATTTATCTAACCAAGCCTGAACGTATTCATACTACAAGCCTTAAAAAAAAAAAAATCTCAAGAGGTGGAAAAAAAGATACACCCTTGGGTACGTGCATTTTTTTTTTTAAACGTGTCGGATAGTATTTTACGTGGATTTGGGTTTTTTTTTTTTTTTTTTAGTTAGCCATGACCGGCTGGAATTGCTGGTTAGAATACTGCATGTTGTTTAAACTAAAATTCAAGCCATCCACGAAGGACTTGTCGTTTAGGCCGCCGTAGGCCGCGAACATGTCAAAGGCATTGCTGTACTGCAGGGGGCTGAGGTTGAGGGGGCTGTCGCCAGGGAAGATGCTACCGGTACTGCCTTGACCCTGCATGTTGGGGAAAATGAACTCCTTGGCGTTAGGAGAAAGGGCCGACGACGTCTTCTGCTGCTGCTGCTGCTGCTGCTGGCTGCCCAGGCCGAGCCCGTAGAGAGAGTGCATGGAGGAGGAGAGGGCTTTCTGCTTCAGCAGGTCGTTGACGTTCAGGCCCAGGTTGGTGGGAGAGGTGCGGGCGACCTTGTTGCCGCGGCCGCTGTTCTTCATTTTGGTCGAGCCGAACTTGGTGGCAGCGAAGGTGGCAGTGGTGAAGGTTAAAGGCTGAGTGGAGCGGGGCATGAACGTCGGGCTGACGGCAGCCGAGTGGCCGAAGGGAGGAGAAGGAGAACTAGACACTGACGATGCCGGGTCGCTAATTGGCATGAACACCTGGGCCTCGGGGTTAAAGCTGTTCTTGATCTCCTTATCCAACTCACATCCATTTTCATTATCATCCACATAAAGCACTTTCACTGGTCCCTTTTCACCGATTTGGTACGAAACCTCGAAGGGGTCGATCCAAACGCTAAGATCCTGAGGCAAGTTGCCGCGCACGTCGTCAATGTCCAAACCGCTCTCTTTGGATGCTTGTTCTATCACCGGGTCCACCTTCTCCCCTATATGGATACATCTAAACCCTGATCCTTTGTATGGCTTTTCCGGATACCAGTGCCCTTCATACTTCTTCTTGAGAAGTCTTTCAAGCTCTTCGCCAAAAATGTTGACGCGTCGTCTGGGAAGCTTATTGTACAAATAGGAAATAATAAAATTGAGTGCTACTTGGATTTCAAGCTGCATAGCTGCTATGCCACAACGGGAAGAGTCTGTTTCGAAACCCGAAGAAGGAAGCGTTCAGGATGCCACAGGGAAACAGAATTTCATTCAAAGTGCTGATTCGAGTCGATTATTATCCTTCACCTTGGGCGCTCCTTGTTCCTTTAAGAAAAAAACAAAAGCAAACACGGCCAAATAAGGAAAGCGTTAAGATCCAGCTCCCGGGCCTAGCCCTTTAGCTTCGCTTTCTGCACACGACAAGTTACTTTTTAAGTCGAAAACCCGTGCACTGAACTATTTATGAAGGTGAGGACGTCAGCTAGTGCTCAGGATGGCTTAAAAACAACACTGCGGGAGATGCACTCGGCATGTGTTTACATCTCCAGCTCCAGCTTTTGGGAATCACATGAGCTCCTCGTTCAGTTATTCGCCGAGAGGATAATTTTTAAGGCATCGCAGCACTGCCAGGCCTGTCAAGGGTTCAATTACCAACCCGTATTGGGATGATTTGTAGTACTCAGCTGCAAAATTTAGCAGCGCGCTGCTAGTTTGGCTTTGAGAGGTCTTAGTCCAAGGGTCACGCATCATTTTAAAGTTTGCAAATGCATCGGTCGCGCTGGAAAGCCACAGAATTATCGAAACGTTAGCAGCTGCTAGATAACATTTAAAAAAAATGAGTAAATTATGCAATGTTTATTTTAAGTCCCGAGCAAATCATCCGCATAAACTGGGCGCTGGCAAAATTATGAAGAGAAAATAAAATGTCTGCTGTACGAACACGGCAATTCTCTGATAATTCACTGATAATGCAGTCAATTCACTGATAATGCAGTCAAGGCATAAGAAATAGATGCAAATATCTTCTGTCATAAGGGTGGAAACGACAGTGAAATTATGACAAGAAATTAATTAATGCATCTCCCCTTTCTGCAATTTATTCTATACTCTCAGACATAGAATCATAGAACAACCAGGTTGGAAGGGACCCATCGGATCATCGAGTCCGACCATTCCTATCAATGGAAAAACATAATACATTCGATTATACTAAACGAATACACTGCGTTGCCTATAGCTCAGATTTCAAAAAGTTAAGAGAAAGCCCCAACAGGGCTCAAAAATAATCGCTCGTCTCCTCCTCCGTGCCTCCATTTTATATTTAATATAAAATATGGTTGCCACTCCGTCACGAAGGACAAACGAGAAGAAATTAGCCACCTGAAGTTAACGAAGGGACGCGAACCATCAGCACCCGCACCGCTTAACGAAAACCCCGCAGCACCTTAAGCGTCGGGGTGCTCGCCCGCAGGAGAGCCCTTTGTCCAAAAAAAAAAAAAAGTCCCAGCGAAATAAAAATAAAATTGTTTTAGGCTCGAGATAAACGCCCGACGAGGATTTCAGGGAAGGATTTGGGCGAATTGGGGCTTTTCTGCATCAGCAGGAGCAAAATTCGGAGTGGTTGTCACTGAAGAACTCAGTCAATAGCAAAATCCTTTAAGGAGGTAAATATAATATAAATATAATGTCACCGGAGAAGTCAAAGTCAATAGCAAAATCCTTTAAGGAGGTAAATATAATATAAATATAATGTCACCGGAGAAGTCAAAGTCAATAGCAAAATCCTTTAAGGAGGTAAATATAATGTAAATATAATATAATGTCGCTGGAGAAGTCAAAGTCAATAGCAAAATCCTTTAAGGAGGTAAATATAATGTAAATATAATGTCGCCAGAGAAGTCAAAGTCAATAGCAAAATCCTTTAAGGAGGTAAATATAATATAAATATAATGTTGCTGGAGAAGTCAAAGTCAATAGCAAAATCCTTTAAGGAGGTAAATATAACGTAAATATAATATAGAGATAAAGTTGCTGGAGAAGTCAAAGTCAATAGCAAAATCCTTTAAGGAGGTAAATATAACGTAAATATAATATAAATATAATGTTTTCTTATTTCTGGCTCAAAAAAATTTTCCCTTTAAAGACTTCAACCCTATTTCCAAGCCTCTCCCGTCCTCCCCAACATGGCAAGGGAAGAGTTTGTTGGAAATCTCGCACGATACGGCGACCTTTAAACGTTTGCTGGATCAGCACTGGGTGGGGAGAAGGAAAAGATCAAGGGCAAACAGAAGATATTTACAAAAGGGAAAGACAAGCAGGGCTGAGAATTAAAAAAAAAAAAAAAAAAAAAAAAAGCTGATTGAAAGGTTGAGAGAGGCATTTAAACCCCATTTATTAATCCATCTGGTTGCTTTCCCTTCCTCCAAGTCCTTTAGGGAAGGCACCAACCCCCCCCAAACCACCCAAGCTGATGGGAAAGAAGGAGCCTGATGGTTTTGAAGGTATTTTTAAGGTTATTTTTGTGCTGCAAGAAAGGGAAAAGCTGGGGATCTGAGCCCCCCCAAAGGCTGCCTGGTTACATAAGCAGCAAGTCGGGTCTCATTAGGTTGCTGCTCACTCACAGCCCTTGAGAGGCTGCAGAGGAGGAGGAGGAGGAGGAGGAAGAGAGATTTCTGAGTCCAGGAATGAGGATGAAGAAGAGGAAGGCGAGTTGGGGGCTGGGGGGGGGGGAATGCCAGCCAGGCCAGGGACCCCCCCAGCCCCTGAATGGGGCTGGGGGGGTCCCTGGCCTGGCTGGCATCCCCCCCCCCACCCCCTCCCAGCCCCCTCCAGCCCCACGGTCGCCACCCCCCAACTCAGTACTCACCTAGGGGTTGGGGAAAAGGAGGGGTTGTTAGTGCAAACGATGCCGAGAAGTTGTTGTCGGGGGTGTGTGTGTGTGTGGGGGGGGGTGGTGGGGGGCCTCAGCACCCCATCTCCGAGAGGCCCCCCCCCGCTCCCTTGAGCGAGGACGGGAGAGTTTAAAAAAAAAAAAAAAGAAAAAAAAACACACAAAAAAAAAAAAAACCAAAAAAAAAAACCAAAAACAAAAAAAAAACCAAAAACAAAAAAAACCAAAAACAAAAAAAAAACAAAACAAAGAAAAACAAACAAACAAAAGAAAAAGATAGAGGAAGGGGGGAGGGTTGGAAGAAGAAGAAATTGGTAAATAAAAAAAAAAGGGGGGGGGAAGGGGAGGGAAAAGGGGGGGAGGGCGCTGCGCTGCTCACACCCCCTGGGCCGGCGCGCTCCGCCGCCGCCGCTGCGCTGCTTCTGCTCCTGCCCCGCCGCCCCGCGCGCCCCTATATATCGCCTCCCTCGCCACGCCCACCGCCGGGCCGCGCCCACCGGCGCCTCCCTCTCTCATTGGCTGTCAGCGCCTTGGCCCCGCCCACCTC